>JAKZAP010000018.1:6065945-6079208 GCA_023053575.1 Branchinecta lynchi | reverse complement strand
ATTTAATTCCCTTCAGCATTTTCTCTCCTTTTTGAGGCTGTTCTGGGACATAACGGACAAACAGGGCAAATACTGTCTAACATCCTGAGATTACCTCTGTAATACGGAAGAATGAGATGCGGTATACTCGCGATCGGTAGCGTGGGGGAGGCTCGTGGGGTCTATCTCCTAGGGCTTGTAGAGTTGAACAAACTAGGGTTACAATGTACTTTATTAATGAATGCACTTACAGTTCAGTGGTTACCAAGTAGTCGTTAATCCATACGTAGGTACTCCTCAAATAACGATACGGCAAATACTTATCAACGGTACAGCAACACTGCTAATCTTAAGTTCGACTCACTCCCTTAAACGTGGAGAATCTTACTTATATACATAATTAACCGATACACTAAAACCAGGCACTAGCCCACCAGCAGACTTGCTAAAAACTGTCTTCATGGTATTCTTGAAGTCGGTAAATCCAAGTGAGCCGGTCAGGACTCAGTCCCTCGGCTATGGCTCACGCTCGCTAGCTCGCGGTTCTGAAAGGGCAAGTCGGCTGGTGCGCATTTGTGCAGAGGTTTCATAGTTAAAATAGAGGGGCGTAAACTACGTCAGTACAGTCCTCCCACCTTACCAGCTTTAGCCCTCCGGGCTAATTATTATCTACAACTCCCTATAGGCTAAATAACGCAAAAACCCGATACATACATAAAATCGTTGATACCTCGGGTATCAGAGGCGGGATCCCCTGAAAGGGTGCCCCTTAATGACAATAAGTACATATACAAATAAAAATAGAAAAAAAATATTATAGATGAAGGCGGCGAATGTTTTTTTCCAAGTCCTCTCAAGGAGTGCTCGGATTCTGCCGCCAGACTATCTTTAACTGCGCATCCACCCACTCCCCTTTCACCTTCGGATGAAGAGTCTTGTCTGGGAGCGTGGAATAAAAAATAATATGCACCGCCTTTCTAAAGAACAACACATTTTGGCACCCGCTCGCGAATCCAAAAGAGATCTAATTCTGAATATGGTAAAATTTTCTATTCCGTGATTTTACAAGATTCACTGCATCTCCCCTCGCGCGCACTGCCCAATCGATTCCGACCCACACTACTCACTCTACTTTATCTGCCAAAGAGGTTGCATAGAGGACACTACTGCTTGTATGCTGCTGTGGCCTGGTTCTCCTTCCGAGGTATCTGTTGGTGAGTGTTTTAAGGGTGTGGCACCCTTACTTCCCAGCAGGAGGGCCATAGTAGTTGTTTGTCCTCTCTTCCAAAAGGGTATCGTCGGCTTAGTGCTTTCGGGTGGGTGTTGGAGAGCGGAAAGTGCAGAGCGTCGGTCCGGAGGGTGCAGCTCATCTGGTCATGGTAGTCCTGTAAAAGTAATTGCGCAGTATCAGATTTCTTTTTAGTGGTTCTCTGGCTGGTGCGAGTGTTGTTTACGGTTGCCCAGTTTGTGGGTCATATGTACATTTTGAGTCAAAACGACGGGAAACTGACACTACATAAAGCTACTTAAAAACAACTCATAAAATATTGAGAGGTCTGGTAAGGTGAGAACTTGGACGAATTTAAATGATCGCAAGGTCGATCTTTTTGTGTTCAGATTTCATTTATTTTCAAGGTTGAATGTAAATCGAGCATAATACAACCGAAAGCCTTACATGCTAGGCGATGCTACATTACGTTTTTTTTTTCAATCGCGTATCTACATTCGCAAGCCTCCTCTAATACTGTTCTTTAAGCATAAAGCGACAAAATCAAGCGGCAATCACAGTCATTTGTTCGTGCAGAATTCGCAAGTCCGCGGCGCGGTTACTATTGGACTTGCTTCCTCAATATAGAAAACAAAACAAAACAAAAAAAACATATTTAGCGTGCATATTCTACAGACGTGCCGACGGTTATATGGTTATGGCTCATGCATTAGTTATTCAAACAAGCTGAAATCAAAGCTGAAGTCACCGGGATGCATAGAATGGGTAACGTCATTGAGAATGCCCCAACATTCTAGGTCGGCTAGTGTTGGGAGCATCTCGGCTTCCAAAGCCTCGGATGGTTCAGTGACCAGTTCTTCCATAACAGTATGGAATTCGTTCGGTCCAGATGGGGTTCCATCTGTCATACATTCCTGTGGATGGCCGGGGTCTGAGATTGACTCATTCGACATTTCTTCCCGTGTCGGTAAACTCGATTTTGACTTTTTTTCCACGGTCGGATCACTACGTGTTTTCGTTCGATGTGTATACCTTCTTTTCGCGGACTCTCTACTGGCATAATGTGGGGAGAGGACACACACTCTCCCTTCTTGTCCATTAGTCTGGCTCTGTATTTTTTTTATATGGACCTTTAACTCGTCCATATATTCCTTCTTCTGTTCCCCTAGCAATTTTATGGTTGGGCCCTGTGTCGACATGGCTAGTAGCATGTCCACTGACCACGGCACAACCGACGTTGGGCATCGACGATCGTTGACGGGCCAACTTTTCCCGTCAATCTTCGGTTCTATCACCCTTAAACTACTTTTTGAGATTCCTAATACGAAATCAGGTGGTAGGCACTTCTCTACCTCAGCCATGGGTATGCGGGATCGTTCTGCTGCGTGTATTAATGTGTCACTGTTACTTTTTAGGATGGTCCGGTTTATCATGTTCAATGTTTTTTTCACTTCACACGCTAGGTTAAAACCGAGAAGACAGGCCTCACATGGTGTTAAAACACATGCTCTTTCCGCCAATTGTTCGAACAAGGCGTGTATTGCCTGGACGGTAGCCGGAACTTCCACGGTTCTTGTACTGCTTTTGGGTTTATCCATTTTCACTTACGGTTACTTAGATCTCACACGGATGAATTCATAGACTGGACTTATTTTGTCTTTTCTAAAGCTCATTCATACTTCCCAAAAAACTGCTTACTTCTACAAAAATACTTGGGAAGGTCGGGTGTAATAACTTGGACGAATTTAGTTTGCTTGCTGACGTTTACAAAAATGGTATCTCGACTTCAGGAGGGAAAAGAAATAAAACAGAAATTTGATCCTACTGAGTTTCCGGTAATAATTTCCACAGAGACTCGTTCCATCCACAGAGCTCAGTCCAGGTTTTGTCAGTGTATGTTAATATTTTTGGATACTTAAGAAGTTGAGGGGGGGAGAATCTCGTCGAGAAAATTTGATAAAGAAAAGGATACTGAAAACGCACTTTATGGGGGTAAGTCCATTTTTTTTGTTTAGCTTGTCTGATTGTGGGGGGGTCTATTAGGTCGTTCCTTGCAAGTTCCTTGTGGGCAATATCTGAAGTACAAAAATCGTAAAACGGTACAGATTAAAATGATGCCCACCGTTCCGACTGCTAATGTGCCAATCACGGAAGTTAGGGGGTGTAACTGTTGCGAATAATACTTGAGCCTGTCTGATTCACGCGTTAAGGTTGGGATTTGGTTATTAATGGCGTCTCGAACTTGATCCAACGAGACGTCTTCTCCGATTGCCATTCCGACTGGTGTTTGTTTGTCGGTTTCTCTGTTTACTAGGAACGTTTCTGTCCAATTTGAACTGATAGTATTTAGGAGACTCAAGTTTAGATTTGGGTGGTGGTAGATGTCTGGGATTAGGTCTTTGACGGTTAATGCTACAAATGGTTAAGCGATTTTCGCGTATCCGGTGGTTAGTTGGCAACCCTGGGAGATTTTGATGGTCCCTAACCCAACTAATTTTTTCCGCATTTCCAGGGATGGGGTGATCGTGTTTGTCGAGTTGTGACACACGATCGTCACATCGGTTTCCAATGGTAAACTATAGGCCCAGTTCTCTCCGTCTAAACGAAGGAAGGTCTCTTGTGAAGTTTCAGAGATTACACCTTGGCATGAAGTGGAGATCTCCTCACCATTTCCCAGGTAAGATTCCATTAGACAATTTGTCCGAGAGCGCATATAAATTGGGAATCGAGATTGGCAGACAAAAATGGGGAAATCAAAACAGGATGCTAACTCTTCTTGTGGAAGGATGGCATAGCGTTGCTCGTCTTGACTGACCAAAAATTTGTCCGTGGGAACCGTGATTTTAAGCGTTACTTTTGAATTTCCCATTAACGTTGGTAGGCTATTTACTGAGAAAATCTTGAATCTAAGTGACGTGTCCACAAGGGGTACCAGAAGTACGGAGTAGAGGTGCCCATCCAAGATAATGAGGGTCGTTTGCATCTTGATGTAATACAGTAATAGAGTATCTCCCGAGAGAGGGATTGGTAACTTCATTCCGTACGGCATACGTATACTGATTTCGTTCAGTATTTCAAATAACGTCTGGGGGGCAATAAAATCGGTACTCAGTTTTCCGTTTAACAAACTGATAAGAGTTACCTCGACTTTACTCAAGTCTGTTACGACATTTAATAAAGACGAGGAGATAATCTCCAACGAAGTCAGCATCATCAAATTCAATGAACTAAGGGTATAAACTTCCGAGCTGAGTTCGCCGAGTGTGGTCACAATTTTTTGTACTTGTTGTGTCAGTGTCTCGAGCTTTTTCCCTTGCTTGTCCGATATGCTTGTGAACATGCTCTGTATGTGCAGCGTGTTATTAACGATTTCCTGCATGCCTAGTAATGACTCTTGCAGTGTTCTGATTTCCTGGTCAGTCCCCAGTGAAAAGATCCTGCTAATGATTTGTCCTGCTACGGGGAATAGTCCTGATGCCCTCGGATTACGGTGAAGTTTTCCGTTGATTGGGCTCTCGTCCCTAAAGAATGTGTCCTGCATTCGGGTAACTGTCTCTTCTATTTTTGCACACTGTTCGCGGTACAATGAAAAGAGTAACTTTATTCTTTTCGCGAGAAGTTCCTCTACCTGTGGCATACTTGGGCCAGCCTGTATGTTCCCGTGTCTGTGTACTATACCCGCCATGTCTTTGCTCATTTTCTCTAACTCCGTTTCAAGTGGCGTGAGGGCGTCTTCGATTTTTTTTGTTTCTTGTGCCAGACCTTTCAATGGGTTCGCATCTAATCTTAACAGAATTTTCCAAGTTACTGTGGATAGGGCTAACTCACCCGTCTGTTCGAAGAATATCCCATGATTTATTTTGGTTCCATGCGTGTTGTCTGTTTGGGTTCCCAAAAACAGGAGGATGCTGATAGCGGTGACAGTTTTTAACATTGTCCCTGCAAGAGATACAATCTCATGACTATTTGGTTTTAATTTAATCTCGGGAAGGTTTATTGTTAAGGTTTCCAGACAGTGCGAACGGAACCAAATACCCAGCTAATACCCTGTCGATTATGCATGTAGGGGGATTTTGTTTGTTTCCCTTTTCTTATGGGTATCTTGAGATGAGATTTTGCTTGGTTGTCTTAGGGTGTTGTGTTCTCTCCAATTTTCTCGTGGGAAATGCTGACTTTTCGTATCGCGATTTATTTTACTGTCGTCCGACCTCCGGCGGGTGTTGTGTTTGCACTGTGGATTTTTTTTTTTTTTGTCTGATTGGATAAGTGTAGTGGGTACGTCTAAAAAATAAAAATGTCTCTACATTTGATTTCGGCTCCGCTAGTGTTCTCTGCTGAGGAGTTCCAAGTTTTTGTGGGCATAAGTCGGGCTCTAAGTGATTTGGCTGAAGAGCAGCGGCTGGCCCTTACCGTGGCCATTGACGAACAGGATAAGGCTAAACGGGAGGTCGAAGAGTTGAAAGGGGCCCTTGCCAAGGCCACTGCTGCCGAGAAATACGCCCAGGCGGAAATCGAGAGGCTGCGTGAGCAGCTCAGGCTGCAAGCGGCGACACAGGCTGTCACCTTGGAGAGCCCTGTGTCGGAGATTAGGGATCTTGCCCCGGAAGATCGTGTGTACGAGAGTATGCGACAGAGGATCCTCCTCTCTACCGTGGTCGGGGCCTCCGGAGAATTTTTACGTGTGGTCGACGGTGGCTCACCGTCCCTGATTGACTTTGCTGACGCGCGTCGCGTCTTGATCGAGCGCCTCCGTGAAGGACAGGAGGAAGTGTTGTCCGATGAGACAGTTGCCCGCTTTCTTCTGGGTGGGCTATGGGCGAACAGGCTTCCAGTTCCCGTTCCCGACGCGTTGTCCGATCATTAACCGTGTCGTTTCTTTTCCTGTGTAAATATGGACTGTGTACATCTGTTTAATGATTCGTCTTCTTCTACCGTGTCCATGCCGTGTGTCCTTCTGGGAGTTTGGTGCGTTTTATCCGAGGTGAGTTCATTACTTTTGGTCTCTATTTTTTTTTGATATTTTCCTCTTCGGAATGCGACAGGGTTGGCCTTCACCCTGCCGTAATCTGGTGTAAAGAATCGCATTTTATTCATTTGTCTTCTCTTTTTTTTTTTTTTTTTTTTTTCCCTTCGGATAAAACTGTGTCGGCTTAGACTCGCGACCTGACTTCGTTACATATTTCCCAGGTTGGCTATCGGTAGTTTCTGGTTCTTTGTGTGCTCCGTGAGTCGGATTTCTGGTTAACAGGTCAAATCGGAGAGTCCGTTTTAGGTCGCTTTTCAGGCTTTTCCGTTTGACTTGACTCATGGCGGAAGCGGCACTACTTGCCGTAGGTTTGGATGTCCTTGGTGTATCATCTGTCATGCCGCCTGGTTGCGGTAATTCTCCCCAAGGATCAAAACTGCTACTACCGTGTTCCTCTTGCTCGGTAGCTCGGGCGTCTCGCAGGGACGCGCTCTCTATTGCTGGCGTGCTTGTTACGGCGGGTGAACTAAGCTTAGCCTGTGCTCTTGGAGATTGTTCTTCAGAGGAGCTGCTGGAGGCTTTCCGCCTTGGGCTTCTTCTAGCCCATTGGCTCAGAAGAGGTCCTCCGGTAAGGTCATACATCGGGTTAGGTATATAATCCGTGTATCTTCTCCGACTGTGTTCTCTTGGGAGGTATTCATCGGTCACGGAGATATTTCGTAGCATTTCGGATGGAACGTCTGGGCGTTCTATTACGCTTCGTAGGTACCGTCTAGCCTCATCTTCAACTTCTGTTGGCTCTTCTGCTTCGCTATCACTATCTTCGCTTGTGGACTTGGGATCGTCTCTAGTAGTGGGGCTTGGGGGTATCTTCCATTCTGGGATATTACTTCCTGAAGTGACAGCCCTTCCCTCATCCGGCCTGTTGCTGGCATATTCGTATTCCTTGGTCTCAGCTTTTATGCATGGCTGGTAAATTTCTGCGTGGGGGCTTAGAGTTGACGTCGTTTGCACTCCGGTACTCGTTCTTGAAGGAGTCATCGGCCCTTCGTTTGTGGAGTGTAGATAGTCTCTAAGTTCCTGTTCTTCATCGGAATCGTAGTTATGATAGCGCCAATTGAAAGGGCGGAGTCGTGCTAGAGGGTTCCGTTTCGGGTCGGAGAATGGTGCCTCTGTCGGTAGTTCATCGTTTTCTGATTCCGAGTCGGATAAGGGCACAGCCTGCCATGGTGTTTTGAATACGTTTGGTTTAAGGCGGTTCATATGGACGACTGTATCTCTCTTCGTGCCGTCAATATGACGAATTTTGTAGGTGACGTCATTGGGTAATCTTTCGATAATTCTCCATTTTCCTGAGTATTTATCTTCTAGTTTCTTTCCCGCGCCTTTTACTTCTTGCCGTAACCAAACGAGGTCCCCTACTTCGTAGATTTTGTGGCGTTTGGCTCTGAGGTCGTACTTTTCCTTCTGGTTTTGTTTTGCGTGTTCCAGATTTCTGCTGACCTCGTCGTAGGCGTTGCTCATTCGTGTAATGAGTTCTGCTTTGTAGGCGCTGGGACTGTCGTGGCCATCGTCGTTGATTATCTCTGTTACTGGTAGTCTGTCGTCTCGTCCGTACATTAGGAAGAAACTGCTGTCTCCTGTTATCGGTGAGAAGGCGGTGTTGAGGCTGTGGCACAGGTAGGATAATTGCTCGTCCCATGTTAGCCTGTCTTCTTTCGTCGTAATGCTGAGGATGTTGTTGAACTGCTTGTGTATGATCTCAACTTTTCCGTTTCCTTGTGGGTGGTAGCTGGATGTTTTCCACCGTGATATTCCGAGAAGTTTCGCGACTTCCATTGACATTTTGGAGATGAGTTGCGACCCCCTGTCGCTGTTGACCGTAGTTGGTTTGCCGTATGCTAAGAAGAGGTTAGTCAGGGCTCGGCATACTGTTTCAGATGTTATATTCTTCAGTGCGATTGCCCAGCAGAAGGACGTGAAGTGATCGATCGCGGATAGGATATACGTATGCCCTTTGGTTGACGTCGGCAATGGTCCAACTATATCAATGGAGAGGATGTCCATCGGGTATCTGGCTATGGGGAAGCTTCCCAGGGGTGCTGTCCATGGGTGTGGGGGTGCTTTCCGTCTTGAGCATTCCTCACATGCTGCTACGAATTCCTTTACCTTTTCTACCAGTCCCGGTATGTAAAAGTGGTTGCGTACCATTGCTAATGTCTTTAACGTGCCTAGGTGCGCGCTCAAAGCGGCATGACAGTATCTAAGGCACTCGCCTTCTAGGCTTTCTGGGATAACCGGTACGATTTTCACGTCTTTTTGTCGGTAAGTTTGGGTAGGGCAGATTATTCGGCAGACTAGGTTTACGCTGTTTTCAAATGTGAAGTTGTCGATTTGCTTCATGTACTTCTTATATTCGGAGCCAAGCGGTTCGTCGTTCATAAAATATTCCCTTAGTGCCGTACAGAGTCCGTCTTTCGCCTGATGCTTTGCGATGTTCTCTGGGGAGAGGACTGGTAGTGTCGGTTCTGACTTGCTGGCTGTTTCAGTCGTGTTAACTTCGTATTTTCTGCTTAGCCAGTCTGGTACTCGGTTTGATTCTCCGCTTATGTGTTCTATGTCGAAGTCGAAGGCGAGTAATTTAAATATCCACCGACTTAGTCTACCGTTTGGGTTGCTCTGTGGTTCTTGCATCGTTTTCAGGTACTGTAGGGATTTTTGGTCCGTTCGTAACAGGAACTTTCTGCCTTGGAGGTAGGCTCTGAAGTAATGTGTGAAGTGAACAACGGCTAGTAGCTCCCTTTCGACTGTAGAATAAGCCATTTCACTTTTTGTCAGGGCACGGCTTCCGTAATGTATAGGGTGAAGTCTGCCCTCTCTAGTTTGACTGAGTACTCCACCAATGCCAGTGGCGCTAGCGTCGACTGACAGTACCATCGGTTCATTCAAGTCGGGCAGGATCAGTATTGGTTCCGAAATGAGTGCATTTTTTAGGTATTCCATAGCCTTTTCTGCCTCTTTGGTAAAGACGAAGGGTGTGTTACTTTTCTTCGTTAACACTACTAGGGGTCGGCAATGATCGGCGAAGTTTCGGATGTATTTGCGGAACCAGGAGCATAATCCTATGATGCCTCGGAGTTGTTTTAGGTTCTTGGGTGGTTGCATCTCTTGTACTGCTTTGATCTTCTCTGGGTCGGGTCGAATTTGTCCTTGTTCTATTAAGTGGCCCAAGAATACAGTAGATGGGTTGAGTATGCGACACTTCCGAGGTTTGAGTTTGAGTCCGGCTGCTCTGAATCTGGTCAGTATCATGCGTAGGTTCTCAAGTGCTTCGTTTTCCGTTTTCGCCCAGGTTAATAGATCGTCTAGGTAGCAGATTAGTGACTTGAATTGATGGTCCTTGAAAAGTGTGTATACCAGCCGTTGGTAGACTGCTGGGCTGTTAGCGAGGCCGAAAGGCATACGTCTGTATGCGTAGGTTGCCCCATCGGCAGTTATGATTGCCGTCTTTGGTTGATCCTCTTTCTTGATTGGTACGGCGTGGTACGCTCCGGTTTGATCCACGGATGTGAAGTATTTACTTTCTGGTGAAATGCAGTCCAAACATTCATTCAAGTTCGGGACCCTAAATTGGCTTTTCCTGGTTACTGAGTTCAGTTTTCGGAAGTCACAGCAGAGTCGATAATCAGCGGGCTGTCCGGGTTGTGTTTTCTTCTTGACTATGACCACGGGACTTGCCCATGGGCTGTCACAGGGGTACAAGACTCCTTGGTCCACCAGTTTATCTATCTGATCTCTCAACCACGGTCGGAGTCCCCATGGTGCGCGGTATGGTGCTTGTGCTATTGGTGGTGAATCTCCTGTGTCAATTTCCATTTCTATTAGGTCCGTCTCTCCAAAATGATGGTCGTCTACGCTGAATACGTCGCGGAACTCCCATAGAATTCCGTCCACAGTCTTCCTTAGTTTATCCTTTGTCAAGTGGTTTAACTTGAACTGAGATAGGAAGTCGTTTCGTGGCATTGGATAATCCTGGTCTTCTTCGGTTTTCTCGTCACCGGGTTCGTTACTTCTGCTGCTCACGCTATTGATTTTCTGGGTCGGTGGTAGGCTCTGTATATCGTCAACGTTTATGACTTCGACTGTTGCTATTGTGACCTTTTTCGGGATCTTGACCTTCTGTCCGGTTGGGTTAAATGCCAGTATGTGTGCTATCCCTTCACTTGCTTTTGTGATTTGTTCGTCCAGTTCTAAATCCTTGAGCCATGTGTTCTCGGTCGGTACGATGCTGATGGTTCCTTCGCACTCGCTATCATCATTGAAATCCAAGAATACCTGTATTCTCTCGTACGTGTATGGGGCGATCGTTGTTTTCCAGATCGTAGTTGCGCTGCCTTGATTTTGCCGTTGTACAGGACTGCTGACGGCCTTTTTCTGATTTTCGTTCAGAATATTTACGATCTGTTGGATCTGGTCCTTGGCGGTAGTTTCTCTCGGTGTACTAGTCTCTGGGAGGCGCGCCGCTCTGTCTGAGTTCTCCGTGCGATTGTTGCTATTTTCTGTGGCGCTTGCTTGCTGGAGTTCTCTCTCCGATCGCTTCATGAAGAATGCTGGCTCTGAGCTGCGTTGGACGCGGGGGCGGGTCCTTGGATACGCGCTTGATTGACCTCCTTGGTTGCTTGTTTTCCATTGGCAGGTTGTGTTCCCGTAGAAGTTGTCCCTGTTTCTGTGGTAATGCACTGAGTTTTGTGTATAGGCGTTAAAGTTATTTGGACATGTCTGATTCCTAACTTTCTTGCAGGTCAACGTCATGTCAGCGGCATCAAAAATCATCATATTCGCTCTCAAAAAGGGCATACCCATAATCGCCTGATAGGTAAGTTCTTCGCAAACCACAAAAGGCACCAAGAAAGTTTTGCCACCGTATTCTACTGGTAGTTTTAGCTCATATTTGGCCTTAAGGTTGTGTCCCGTGACGCTAGTGAGTGTACATCGTGCCTTCCTTGCTACGTTTTTTGCCGTGTTTGGAAGTTTGTTGTAAATACTGATACATAAAATATTTTGTTGTGCTCCTGTGTCCACTAGCCCGGCGAACCTCACTCCATAGGTGCTAAACCCTCTCAAAACTGGCAAATTCGAGTAACTATTATTGATGTTAAGCACTTCATTAAATTTATACACTTGGGGCCTAAATCTGCGTTGCGCAGTGTAGCCGGTTCTGCGCCCAGTTAGAGCCGGCTGTCGTCGTTTAAAGCGCCGGAGCTGTGATCGCCGTTAGGAGCGTAAGCTCTCCTGTATCCAGTTTCGTTCCTGGTTTGGCTGAAGGTCCTACGCTGGGGGAATCCCCTTCGTCCGTTTCCGAACCTCTGCCTACAGTTTCTTGCGATGTGCCCGAATCGCGAGCAAGAATAGCATTGCACGCTTGCTAAAGGTCCGTTCCCACCGGTACCTCTTTCTGTCCTATCATAACTATACGGTCTGTACCTAAAGTCCGACGCGTTCCCTTGTCTTTGCCCCGTTGGCGTGCGGTCCCTGGGAGTGAATCCGCTTCTTGTCGGAGTCCCGTCCCTTCTAGGTCGATTGTCGTCACTCGTGAAAGAAACCTGTCTTCTAACTATCTGTGGGGAAGGGTTTGGGGGAGCAGGACTAGTTTTTGGGCTCTGGGTAACCGCACAAATCTGTTGAGGTTCTTCTACTGAATTTATAGTCAGCCGTTGTTGAGCCTTGATGATTTCATCAATTGTCAGCTCGTGTTCAATTAGCAAAATCGCCGCTTCTAGGTCGGCTGGTTGTTTTGTCAGGACTAGTCTCAGCAGTTTCGGACCGAGCCCTGCTTTGAAATTTTCGAACACCGCCCGTGTGAACTGGTCGTTGACCCCCGTGGGTCTTCCTAATTTCTCCGCCGTCATGAGCTGTACCTTATCCGCATATTCTCGGATACTTTGGTCCGCCTGTAGCTGGACGATCTCGTATTTCAGTCTATTTTTTACACTCGTGCTAGAAAACCGAGCTCTAAATCTTTCGAGCAGATCCGCGGTCGTTGTAATCTGAACCCCAACTAGCGTGTCGAGGAATGAGATTGCCGCACCTCTCAATCTGAGGTACAGCATCTCCCTGAGGTCCTTGACGGTGGTTATCCCGGAAAGAGCCAAAAAGTTGGTCATGGTTGATATGAAAACGTCAATATCACCTTCGCCATCGTACTGCGGAATTTGCTTTGCCAATTCGGTCTGGAAAACTTTGTATTGCATCACGGATTTTTGCTCTTCCGTGATCGACATTTTGCGTTCGTGAAAACTAGGGATGGGTGTTTAGGGTTTAGACGTAAGTTAATCGGATGCTAATCGCGAATTTTCACAATGTTATTCTTATTTATTTATTTTTTTTGATTGGATGAAAATGTGAGAAAAAGGAGGAGAAAAAGAAACAAATATTTTGGGTTACTACAACTCTAGTTTGCTTGACTCTGATATTGCCCTAGACCGCCGCTAAGCCACCACTGTAATACGGAAGAATGAGATGCGGTATACTCGCGATCGGTAGCGTGGGGGAGGCTCGTGGGGTCTATCTCCTAGGGCTTGTAGAGTTGAACAAACTAGGGTTACAATGTACTTTATTAATGAATGCACTTACAGTTCAGTGGTTACCAAGTAGTCGTTAATCCATACGTAGGTACTCCTCAAATAACGATACGGCAAATACTTATCAACGGTACAGCAACACTGCTAATCTTAAGTTCGACTGCCTCCCTTAAACGTGGAGAATCTTACTTATATACATAATTAACCGATACACTAAAACCAGGCACTAGCCCACCAGCAGACTGGCTAAAAACTGTCTTCATGGTATTCTTGAAGTCGGTAAATCCAAGTGAGCCGGTCAGGACTCAGTCCCTCGGCTATGGCTCACGCTCGCTAGCTCGCGGTTCTGAAAGGGCAAGTCGGCTGGTGCGCATTTGTGCAGAGGTTTCATAGTTAAAATAGAGGGGCGTAAACTACGTCAGTACATTACCTTAAATTGCAGCTTGGAGCAAAATCGGGATTTCTCCTGTAGAATTTGCTCCATAGTTGACTGTATGAATTCGTCTATA
>JAKZAP010000018.1:4659541-4801033 GCA_023053575.1 Branchinecta lynchi | reverse complement strand
TTTCCTAAATGAGAAACGGTTGCCACTCTAAGAAGTTCCTTGCTTGCTTGTTTCCAGATTTCCCAGGGGTGGAATCGAACTTATCTCGGGCTCCTCTAGGAGTACGATTTACCGGAAGAACCTCCGTGGTATCGGAGGAAAGAGGTGATCCGTCGTTTGCTGAATGGTGGGCTTTGCAGACAGAACGCTGTACTCAAGTAAAAGCAGTGTTGCCACTTTTCTCTGATGGAAGCTGTGACTTTTGGCCGCCCCAATATGTGACAACGTCTGCGAAACTGGGTCCCTTTTACCAACTATTGACGAGAAATCTCGCTTTATCATCTTCGGAGTTGTATGCATTTTTGCTTAATTTTGTATTTACTGATAAGAGAACCAGTTGCAGAATTCGGGCTCGGTTTGTCGAAGTAGTCCATAGCCTGGTTAAAATTCAGTTCAATTTATTCTCAGTTGTAGAATTCGCCAACAGCGGCAGCACCGAGTACAATTACCCCTTGGTTCTCGAGCTGTGTGCCTGTGTGTACTTTTGACAGATTTTCGTTCCGATTCGAAATCTTCTACAAGAGCTGTTCCTCAGTCGCAGTGTTTCCACCGGTCGCAGAATTGGCGTGTCACATGTGTTTGTTTCTTCGTCAAAGCGAGCCAGAATTCTGCTACCGGTAAAAATAAAAATGAAGCAAAACATTTGAGGCAACTGATCATGAAAGTACAATGAGCAGATCAAATTATCATAATGTCATATCACCACCAGTCAGAATGCAATGTTAGCTAGATGAGAAGTCAGCCGATTCCTAAACAATTTATTTTCGAATGTAAATATTTTTTGATGCCTGCTGTCGTCCAGTTAACTAGCCTTGACAAATATAAGCGGAAAATTAGTGCCCATTGTAATTGAGGGGGACAAAGCAAAATTTCTCGTTGATAGTTGGTAAAAAGTTTCGTAGGTGGCAGAACTTCACAGGTTTTGGGGCAAAGGTTACAGGTTCTATCCGAGAAAAGTGGCAACACTGTCCATGAGTCAACAGGGAGCTATATTTGATGGCTTAAGCTTAGCGGCTGAATGAGCCGAGGCTGTAAATATCCCAACTATAAAATATTCTAGCTTCGGTTTTTGAATAATTTAATGTATAAACAAAAAATAAGTATGCAGATATAAAATTGGCCACCCCAGAAAGCACTGGCCTGTCCTAGGGAGTTGTTGAAACAAAATATCCCGTTACAATCATCTTTGCCATCATGTGAGGCAAGTCTAGGCCTTTCAGTTTTTGCCGTATTTAAAATCTCATTTCGTCATTAATGTTTGTATTTTTTATTTTTATCTACTGTTTTGTTGTTAATGTTCTGGATTGTTTCTTCTAAGATTAGGAAATGTCGGCGTCTGAATTGGAAACGAATAACTTTTTGTCTTTTCCTTTGTGTCTCGGCTGAATAAAACCCTTTATTGGTATTATTATAAACACAGAAACTAAGTTGTATTATCTTCTAGAACTGACCGCCTGTTCTTCCTTGGTATCATCCCCCTACTTTAAAGAATTTTTATGGCACTTGAGCTTACTCAAGTGCCATATAGCGATTGTAATTTCTGTCCGTCAGTCGGTCTGTCGGTCTGTCGGTCCCGGTTTTGCTAGTTCGGGCACTTCCAGATAAGCTAGTACGATGAAACTTGGCAGGCATATCAGGAACTGGACCAGATTAAATTAGAAATGGTCGATTCCCCGATCCGACCATCTGGAGGGGAGTGGAGGGAGGGGGAATCCGGAAAAAATAGGAAAAATGAGATATTTTTAGCTTACGAACGGGTGATCGGATCTTAATGAAACTTGATATGTGGAAGGACTTCGTGTCTCAGACCCTCCATTTTAAATCCAGACCGGATCCGGTGACATTGGGGGGAGTTGGAGGGGGAAACAGGAAATCTTGGAAAACACTTAGAGTGGAGGGATCCGGATGGAACTTGGTGGAAAGTACAAGCAAAAGTCCTAGATACGTGACTGATATAACCGGAACGGATCCGCTCACTTTGGGGGAGTTGGGGAGGGGGAGAAGTCCGAATTTGTAGTGATCCCGCGAGTTCCGTGCTTCCTGATGTGCTGGGATGATGGAAATTGACAGGCATGTCTGGGACCCGACCAGATTAAATAAGAACTCGTCAATTCCCCGATTCGACCATCTGGGGGGGGGGGAGTGGAGGGAGGGTGAAGCCAAAATTTGAGGTATTTTTAGCTTGCGAACGGGTGATCGGATCTTGATGAAAGTTGATATTTAGGATGACCTCGTGTCTCAGACATCTCACTTTAAATCCGGGCCGGATCCGATGACACTGGGGGAAGTTGCAGGAGGGAGCCGGAAATTTTGAGAAACGCTTAGAGTGGAGGGATCGGGATGAAACTTGGTGGAAAAAACAAGCACAAGTCCTAGACACGTCATTGACATAACCGGACCGGATCAGGGCACTGTGGGGGAGTTGGGGTGTGGGTCCGGATTTCTAGCGATCCCGCGAGTTCGGCATACTTCCTGATGTCCTAGGGCGACGAAACTTGGCAGGTATGTCAGGGATCCAAACAGATTGACTTGAGAACAGCCGTTTCCCCGACCCGACGATCGTGGGGGGAGTGGGTGGATGGGGAGTCCGGAATCTAGTGGCGTGCATAACTTTTGAACGGGTGATCGGATTTGAATGAAACTTGTCTGGTGAGCTATCACCTCGGACGTTCAGTGTCACGTCCGGGTCGGGTCCGATACCTGTGGGGATGGGGGGGGGGGGGGGGTGGAAAACTCAAGAAACTCTAAAAGCAGAGGGATTGGGACGAAACTTAATGGATAGAACAAGCGTTAGGCCTAGATGAAATTGACGGAGCCAGATGGTTTTGGGGCTCTGTGGGGGGAGTTGGAGGGGGTTTCCTGGAATTCCGGTAGTCGTGAGTTAGAATAGTTCCAGATGTAAAACGACAACGAAACTTTGCAGGCATATTAGCGACCCGAATTATCTTGACTTAAGAACCTGACACAACATACCCCTGGAAACTTCGGTTCCTAGATCCGAGCATTTTTTGGGGAGCAAGAGAAGAGATATATGGAAATTGACTTCTATAAATTGCAAATGAGTGGTCTGATTCGAGTGAAACTTCCTGGGTGATACGAATCGATGGCCTCGACATGTAAAACATGTGTTCGAACCATATGTGACCACGATTAGGGGGATTGGGGGTGGGGGGACTTTTGACATGCACAAAAACCAAACTGATGGACCGAATGAGATGCAAATTCGACAGTGCCGAGTTTATGCTGCCTAGATTTGTTATTTGGCGTCCGGGCCGGATTCGGCCAAGGTAGGGGGGGGGGGGGGGGTACTGGAAACTTGCAGATAGGCTATGCTCCAATTTCAGTAAAACTTGATGGACAGGAACAGGGCATTCAGAGATTGGGCCCGAACCGGCTCCAACAACGTTGGTGGGAGGGGGGGGGGGGTACCGGAACTTTCCAAAAATGCTCAGATTCGATTGAAACTTGATAGATGGTATAAAAGAAGATGCTTTAGGTGCTCGATATTTTTTATTCCAAATTAGAGTCGGCCACGGTAGGTGGAGATAGAGTGAGTACCGGAAATCTTATAGCACGTCTAGGGATCAAACAAATGGATTTATTGGGATGAAAGTTTGAACAGTCGAGACGATGCCGGAACTGCTCAGAAATGAGTGAAACTAAATATCTAGATCCAGATAACCGGTTGTACGCATCTGTAGCATGAGACACGAAAACTCTTTCGGAGCATAACCAACACAGAAAATAGTGAAATATGGCAAATGCAAAGATTAGTGAGGCGTCGTTCTTGTACAGCCTACTCGTACAAGTGCCATATGAGCTCGTAGCTCTTGTTTTTTTTGGAAATTTGTTCTTTTAGATTTGCGTATTTTTGACATTTTCAGGTGAAAACTGCAGAAATGTAATAATCTGCGGATACAAACGCGAAATAATCAACAAATGGTAAATAATCAATTAATCAATCAAATTCATTTCCAAATAGCTCGAAACTAGAAGAGGAATGAAAAAAATACGAAACACACAAAAACGACGACAAATTAACTAACACACAAGATATGACCAGAAATAAATGTTGGAATGAAACTATGTAAAAATTGGGCTGAAGCGTCGGCAGGATACTGACTACACTGATTGCCAGTGTTCCTCTCGGATCGAAGCACGGACGACCGGAGGGGACGGGGAACACACGGCTCATCTGGGGACAACACATTATCTCTGCTCCGAATTGTTTTGAAAGGGTATTTCTGCTGTCAGTTAATTCAGAAACGACCAGGTTAATTAGAGCCTCTTCTTATGAAATGTTATAAGTAAGTAAGTAAGTAAGTAATTTATTTATAACCCGCCGTTTTCAGAAAGCGTAGTAAATGAAGAAAGTGAATAAAACACATAAACATACACAAAAAGACACTTAATTTCAGTCGTCGGCCAGGAAGCAGTGTAGAAGGTCGTGCGCTGGTTGGGTTCTGTTGTCAATGATTTTTTATAGCGACGAAGAAACATCCAAAAGGGTAACACTTGCATCTTGAATTTTGAACTTCTCCGTCAAAGTATGGTTATGGCATAATTTCGACAAGTGGAGCAGGTGCTTTGCATATTTAAAATAACATGATCTCATCTTTTTTATCTCCTTCTTTCGCAGAACATGAGTGACACCAGAACGAAATAGTATAGAAGGAGTGCAGAAGGTGCTGTACAATTTTCCCAAAGCTTTACGATTATAGCGTTATTATGAGTATAATAACTACACTTGGAAGCCCTGATTTCTTCCTAAACTAAGCGAAGGGCATTTCACTTCTCATTCTACCACTTCCCCTGTTTTCCCCTACGGATAACGCCGCGAATCACCCTATAAGCCGCTCGTGAGCTTACGCCTGTCAGGATAAATCGTCTGCTCTTGATCCTTGGCTCTCGCCGCAAATTATGGGAATTAATCCCCTCGCTCCCCCGGATACGCTCTCGGATATATTTATATTACGTCTAAAGTTGGCGTTTTCCACTCAACTAACTGAGAATAGAGCCTAGATTAGGCCGTGAAAATTTTGATTTGCTTGAGTGGTAAATGAATGTCAGTGACGTGGAAGGAGGATTGCGCGGTTGAGATAAGCCTATCTGCAAAGTTGGGACTATTTTCTTGAGCACCAGAAAAACGGCCTCGTATGGGGATTAAGCCGAGATTGTATTTCCAGAGATAGTGAGCAAGGTTGCCACATCAAACATATTTAGAGAGTGACTTTTGGCCCAAAACAGAGAGTGAACTTGGAGTGAAATTTATTTTCATGAAATGTTCACGTTTGGTCGGATCGCCTCTGTAAAAATGACACATCTTAATTTTACTTTCATGAAAAAAACTTGAAATAGTCAGTTCTGGTCGGAATCCTGCTGCAAATCTGTGATTTCTATGTCCTACGTAGGACAAGAGTGACAAAAGCAAAAAAGACTGACAATTCACACTATCGTGCGACATGTGGCAACCCTGATAGTGAGCCCATTTTGGAAATGTTAGTGCAAGGGAGGCAGGACTCGGGGTTCAGATGAGCCTGTTGGGAAGTTGAGACGCATGTCGTGAGGGCCGAAAAGGGGGCTGTATAATCCTAATTGTGTTTGTAGAGGAGGGTAGCCCCTCTGGAAACTTAATCCCTGGGGAGCCCTACCTTCTTCAGTGGTAAATAAGTGGATTCGTTTCTCGGTGGATGTCGGGCGTAGGTTGTTAATCAACGTTCATTTTGTTCTTGATGTGAGCCTGACTGATCTGGACTGTTCCAACAATACTACCAGTTCATGTACGTCCTCACTTTGTCCTGTAACTTCTTAAAGGCTTCGGAAGATGGTGGATTCTTCGCCCTCTACTGCTCTGGTGTACCATGCCCTTCGAAAGAAAGACCTTAAAGCCTTGAAAACATTGTACTAAAAATGACAAAAATTCGTACTAAAAACACGGAAATGCGTAAGACCGGTGCGTCAAAGTCAAACTAGTGAAATGAAATCACCAACTATTTTTAATTAACTATTACCTAACCTAAAACAAATTTTCTCTTTGACAGGAAACAAAAAGCTAAATAGAGAGAACAAGGCAAAAGTTCAGGTTGGGAACTTCAACAATAACTTTTCGGAATTATTTATCTAAAGCCTGAATTAGCTAACCATGGTACAAACAGAACAACCACCAAACCCAACTGCACCCAGCGAAGGAAGCTCTTGGCGCTATCTTAAAAGGTGGTCAATGGTAAAGACGGTTAATTAGGTTAATGGTCAGTGGTCAATGGTGCCTCGCCTGGAGCAACAAAGCGAGCATCTGTAATTCTCCCCCGCTATCTTTTTTCCCTATCTAAAACTTTATTTCTGGATCTAAGTGGAAGAGAGTTAGTCCACAGTTGGATGGAACCATACCCTAAGCATCTGTGCATTGTAATCATTGTACGTTTTTTAGATATCTGCCTCGCTCTAGCCTCGAGTCTATCGGAACCTAATTAAGAAGTTAGGCGTTCAGGATGTAATTGGATCTTCGGAGAGAACGTCGGCTTCTCTGTTGTGATCCCACGTCATCCAGCCCATCTTCCCCTTGATGCCTTCACGAATAATTCAGACCCGATTGGAATTCTATTTAAATTTTTCATTGTTATTATGTTGATTGATTTTCATTTATTTACTTGTGACCCGCTTATTAGGTACAGCGGAGCAATATAACTTGACGAAAGTAAAAGGAACGAATTACAGCGCTAAACAGGAAAAAATAATTAAACATGTTTACGTTTTTTACATATACACTTTGAATACAGCGACAGACTATTCTTCATGAAACACTTTCTTAATGGTCTGAGATTGATGGTTGTCGAGGAAAGAATGTCATACAGCAGACGTCTATTCCAAGACTGGGGAATGCAGGAACCACAAGCTCTGTCAGGTCAGATTCCCTCCGTCCTTCAAATCCGATTGTTTGATCCTTCTTCTTTTGCCCCAGGGGCTGCGTGCAAATAGGACTATCCGGATTGATATTTCCTGGCTTTCCCCACTCCCCCTTTTCAGTGATTCCTCATTCAGTGCCGTTTAGCCCCAAGACATAGATTATGGGTCGCGACTACTGAATCGCATTATTTCATCCTTTATGAACAAAGGGAACACTGAAATACACTTTTGGAAGTTTTCACGCGTTCTTGATTCCGCAGCTCGATTCGTTTCAGTTTCTCGAGCGGAAAAACGCGAGGGGGAGTTGGTCCTCGAGAGGGTGGATGTTCGCTTTGCTATAGGCATGTTATCCAGTCGAATAGATGTTTCTTTAGTTCTTAGGACTGTTTTGGATTGTGTCGAATCGATGATTTTTTATCTTGATTGATTTTTGTTGGAACCATTCGAACTAATATTAATATAGTCTTCTACTTCTTTGAATACATCTTCGGGCTTTTTGGCACACACCATGGAGAATGCATTTACAGACATGGCCAGGAGAGCATTCTTCTCCTGAGCGTGACATTTCCAAAATAGGGATGTTCGTTTCTGGAGTTTTGCACATGTAAACTCCAAGACAAAAAGCGCAATTCATTCAAATCTTGTACAGCTTGGAATTTCTTCTAGGTATACGTTTGGGCTTAACTGGTTACAAAATATTCCAGAAGAAGGGTTGGTTGGAGACATTTGTTCATTTCTAAAACTGTTTGGTACTGAAATAAGGACAGATGCAAAATGGAGCAAAAGTCATAGCTTGGAAAAACTATTTCGTATTTGGATTTGGTTTTAACTGCAGGCAATGTTAACGGAAGTCATACAGATAGGGATGATACTTGGTACTCTTCATTCAGGTGTCCTTTAAGCATTAGTTCCAGTAGCATCTTGTCTTGCGATACTAGCATGCAGTGGTAACAGTAACTAATGTATGCTATCCAAACTTACAACTCCGTATAACTAATTTTTGAACAGCTATATTTCATTTTCCAGTTTGAGCGGCTTGAGCCTGAAGAGGACCTTTGCCAAGCAGTGCCGAAATATAGCTCTAATAAATGTAGCTGACTTCCGTTTTGCACCGTGAAATGTAATCCTTGGTCAACTTTCATCGGAGGGGGGGGGGGGGGGATTACATAAAGTGGTGGTATTTGCTCTTTCAGAGACGAGAAATGTGAATTGTGCCGATATGTGAGTTCATGACGAGTTGTAAACTGGTTCTTTTCGAGCTAGTGAATTCTGAGCTTTTCGCTGAATTTCTTACCATTTCTTTGCTTGCCCACGGACATTCTTGACACAGGCCCTTAGTTATGAATAGAATAGAATATATTTTACACGAAAGACCGAAGGCCATGACAAAAACAACTAATGTTAACATTGGTTTGAATAAATATAAGCTACTAACAACAAAAAAAGGAAAAATAATAACTATTAAATAAACAAATCGCGGTGGCGCAAACCAATCTGGAGGAATTTCCCCATCTTACATCACAAAATTGTGTACTTTTTAATATTTTAGACATCCGTTCTTTACGGAACATTTCTTCACCAAATACCTCGGATAATCATTTAGCCCTCTGCACTCATACAAAAAATGACTTGAATCATCATTCGCAATCCCAGACATTTTGGCAGAAGGTCGTATGTCAATGGTTCTTAGCTTTGTTGAGACGCCAATGACGTTATGGGATCCCCAAAACCCAACGAAGAAAGTACAACATTTGGAGAACTGATTGAAGAAGCCTCTAGGCTGAAGATAAGATAAAGCGTGTTCCACCCTTGTAAGAATAGTAACTATCAGTTACTATTTTCATCCCAACCTCGTGAAAACTTACTACGCTGACCGTTCCAACCTTGTCGAAATAGTAACTATTTGCTTTAGCGTCTTAAGTGTGGTAACTACGTATCTCTGTAACGTGATTGGTCAGATTCGCCCGTATGATATTCTGCTGGAAAATATAAAAATTGTTCCAGCCTTGACGGCAAAAAGCCAGAAGTTGCGATGCCATGCGTAGTAACTAGGGTAAGCAGGGTGGAACTCGCCCATCATCAAAGACAAACTAAGTTGCTCAAGGTGCGGAATTTTGTTGTTGTTGCGCTGCTGACAAAGACAGCAGTTCCAGTAGCCAAGTTCTGATGTATCTTCAAGTTCCTTTTTGTCTCATACATGGTCTCACTTGACTCGATGCCCTTTCTCGGTCGATAGAGTTTGAGTGGCCAAGGATAAGAGTTCCGAGGGACGTGCCTGGTCCAGGCTACTGGAGACTGTTTCTCCTTTATCTCCTAGCAAAATAAATATGGAGGCAGACGTATACTCATTACCTTAAATCACCCCTCGCAAAATTTACTGTTCATGATCGGGTATCTTGCAATAGTTGAATTCTTAAAAACTAGACTCTGCTTTAAAAACATTACCGAGGTCGCTGGTTGTTCTAAGCCTTTGTCCAGCTCCGTGGACTTTTTAGCAAAATCCTGGACAAATTGACATAACCGCTTTTTGGGATCCCAAAACGTAAGTGGAGGGATACCTACGACATCGCAATAGTTGTCCGTCCGTCTGTCTGTCCGTCCGTCTGTCCGTTTGTGCGTGCTATAACTCTCGAAGGGAATGAGATATTTTGATGAAACTTTATGTGAGGATTTATTGGTTCAAGGGTAAGGTCAAGTTCGTAGATGGGCTCTGTAGCCCTACATTTAGGGTTGGGGGAGGGGTTTAAATTGATGGACAAACAAAATATTTTTAAACAGCTAATGTGATAGTCGATTATGGTGTAAAAAGGCATGCGGAGCACGATAGTGAAAACCATTTTCTCGCCGGACAAGTAGTTCGTCCGGAAGTAGTTCGTCCGGAATCCGGCAAAAATCGGAAAGTTGGTTAAAAGTAAAAGATTTATTTGAAGTTGATTAAATGGTCGATTTTGGGGTAAGAAGACACGCTGAACATGATGGTGAATACCATTTTCTCGTCAAACAAGTAGTTCGTCCGGAATCCGACAAAAAACGGAAAGTTGGTTAAAAGTAAAAGTTTCATTTGAAGTTGATTAAATGTTGGATTTAGGGGTAAAAAGAGATGCCGAACACGATGGTGAAAACCATTTTCTCGCCGGACATCTAGTTTGCCTGGGATGTGGCCAAAACCGGAGAATTTGTTAAAAGCAAAAGTTTGATTAGATGACAGATTAAGGGGTAAAAAGAGAGGCTGAGTCTGTATATGACAATCATTTTTACCCGGACGTATAATTAGTCCGGAATCCGGTTGTAACCGGATTTTTTTTAAGTCAAACTTCTATTCAAAGTTGATTAGACGTTCTTTATAGTGATTTGACGCTGGATTTGTTTCTGAATTTTCTTTTTTTGCTGGACTAGTAGTTTGCTCGGAATTCGGGCGAAACGGAAACTTGGCAGAAGTAAAGCAGGAAGTCTCGGCCAGTACCGTCAAAATAGATATGGCTTATAGTGGTATATCTGAACTTGGTTTTCTCTGACGATTAGCCTGGCGAAGACCAGACCTTATTGTCTGAATCAAATATTAGATTTTTGGGATCCCATCGACACCTTTGGTCTTGTTTCTGGCTCACGGAGCTTCCCGTAAACAGTCTCGGGATCGTCATACGCATCGGAAATAGCGAAACAGGGGAAGTTTAAAAATAAGTGCATTGTAGGAGGGGGGTTAGAATGTACTGTACGGAGTCCATGCACGTAATGGTTGTTATCTATTGTACGAGGGTATTATTTTCAAAACTTCTCTTCCTTATGTTGTTTTTGGGATCCCAAAGCGTAAGTGGAACCTATGACATCGCAAAAGTTGTCCGTCCGTCCGTCTGTAAGCACGATAACTCTCGAAGGGAATGAGATATTTTGATGAAACTTTGTTTGAAGATTATTTGAGTCAAGGGTAAGGTCGAGTTCGTAGATGAGCTCTGTAGCCCTATATATGGGGGTGAGGGAGGGGGTTCAAATTAAGGGACAAACAAAATATTTTTAAACAGCTAATGTGATAGTCGATTATGGGTTAAGAAGACATGCTGAGCACGATGGTGAAAATCATTTTCTTGCCGGACAAGTAGTTCGTCCGGAATCCGGCAAAAACAGGAAAGTTTGTTAAAAGTAAAAGTTTCATTTGAAGTTGATTGAATGTTTAGTTTAGGGGTAAGAAGACATGCTGAGCATGATGGTGAAAACCATTTTCTGGCTGGACGAGCAGCTCGTCCGGAATCCGGCAAAAAACGGAAAGTTGGTTAAAAGTAAAAGTTTCATTTGAAGTTGACTAAATGTTTGATTTTGAGGTAAGAAGACGTGCTGAGCATGACGGTGAAAATCATTTTGTCGCCGGACAAGCAGTTCGTCCGGAATCCGGCCAAAACCGGAAAGTTGGTTCGAAGTAACAGTTTCATTTGAAGTTGATTAAATGTTTGAATCAGGGGTAAGAAGACATGCTGAACCCGATGGTGAAAACCATTTTCTCGCCGGACAACTAGTTCGCCTGTAATCTGGCCAAAAGCTTTATCTGAAGTTGATTAGATGATAGATTTAGGGGTAAGAAGAGACGCTGAGTCTGTATTTGATGATCATTTTTTACCCGGACATATAATTAGTCCGGAATCCGGTTGTACCCGCATTTTTTTTAAGTCAAAATTTTATTTAAAGTTGATTAGATGTTCGTTATAGGGATAAGGAGATACGCCGGTTTGGTTTCTGAATTTTCTTTTTTTGCTGGACTAGTAGTTCGCTCGGAATTCGGGCGAAACCGCAAATTTGGCAGTAGTAAAGCAGGAAGTTTCGGTCAGTATAGTCAAAATAGATATGGCTTATAGAGGTATAGATAGATAGGTAGATAGAACATCTGAACTCGGTTTTCTCTGATGATTAGCCTGGCGAAGACAAGACCCAATTGTCTGGATCAAACTTAGATTTTTGGGATCCCATCGACACCTTTGGTCTTGTTATTTTTGAGGTTCAGATCAGTTCAAAGTGCAATCCGCCAGTTGCAGACGTGTTAAAAGCATTCTAATTATGTATTTGCCAGTAGTTGGACAGTAAGATAGATAATGCGTCTTCGGGCTGAGAGAAAGAAGCTTGTAACTGTCTAGCCTACGAGTATAGCCTTCGGTGAACGTTTAGAAGAACATTGACAGCCCGATTAGGATGTACGAAAATACTAAGGGATTTCAGTGTTTGTCGTGCGATTTCTTTGCCAGTTCTGATTACATTGCACAAAACGCTGGGAATGTAGCCTACATTTGCAAAAATTTGAGAACCTGACGAGAGCGGTGAGAGCCAAAATAAACTTCCGGAGACCAGTGGCATCAGACAGGAAAACAAAACTATTTTTGTTGTTTGTTGACAGATTGCGATCTCGGTTTGCTTTGTTGTAGACCACTCATACTTCTGTAGTTCGACGAGTTAAACAGTCCAAATCTGGGATCCCTACAATGGGCGGACGGAATTAAGTAATTACACGTATTCATTTTATGCACGAGGCGGACGCTATGTAGAACAAGGGATACGAGCTCATATGGCACTTGTTACGAATAGGTGGTATAAGAAAGTAGATGATACCCCCTTCAACCCCCTAGGCTCGGACCTAGAAATAGCCTAGGATATCTAGTTTCACTCGGGACTGAGCATTTCCGGCGTGGCCTCGGATCATCTAGGGCAAATGACTTTCCTACCTTCCAAGTTTAGATCCGCACGTTTGATCCCTAGATGTGCCACACTATTTCCAGTACCCCCCTCCAACCCCCCTACCGCGGCCGAATCAGGTTTGCACACTTAAATGGCATCTTCCCTTACGGCCTAATTTCACTCAAATCAGAACATTTTTTGGGAAATTCCCGTATCCCCCCCCCCCCCACCGTGCTAGAATCCTGTCCGGACCCTAAAACATGTCATCTAGGGCGTATTCATACTTTACAATTTTCATTCAAATCTCGCTACGCGTTTGATCCCTATGCGAGCCACAACATTTCCGGGAACCCCCTCCAACTCCCCCACTGTGACCGAAGAAGACTCAGACACATACACTTCGCGTCTCTGACATCTCCTCTTACCGTCCATCAAGTTTGACTCAAATCGGAGCATATCTGCAAATTTACAGTTCCCGCTTTATCCTCCTCCTACCGTGGCCGGATCCGATCTGGACGACAAATAACAAAATTTGGTCCGCATAAACTAGGTACTATCCAACCTGCATCCCTTTCGTCTCATTCATTTGTTTTTTGTGCATGTCATAAAGTTTCCGGACCCACTCCCCCCTCCAACCATAGCGGCATGTGGTTCGGACATACGTTTTGCATAGCTAGGCCATCAGTTCTCACTCGAATCGGACCTCGCATTCGCAACCGCAACAGTAATTTCCGGATTCCCCCTCCCTTAACTCACCAAATTTTTTTATCTAGGACGAACGGAAGTTCTCCTAGGGCATAGACGTATAGTGTTGGGTCCTTAAGTGTATTTGATTGGGCCACTAATATTCCTGCCATGTCTCAGCACGTCTGGAAGTATTCTAACTCACGGTCACCGGAATTTTTGGAAACCCCTCCAACTCCCCCAAAGAGCCCTGATACAACCTGGTCCTGTATCTACGCGTCTACGGCTTGTGCTTGTCCTTCCCACCAAATTCCATCTTGATCCCTCGACTCGTAAGTATTTCACGAGATTTTCGGTGCCCCCCCCCCCCCCTCCACCTCCGCCCCCAGAAGTATCGGATCCGGTCCGGATTTGACATGGAACGTCTGAGACGATAGCCCTTTCCACTTTCCAAGTTTTGTTCAAATCCGACCGACCGCTCAAAAGTTATGCATGCCACTAGATTCCGCATGCCCCAGTCTCCATCCCCCCACGACGGTCGGATCGGAGAAACGACTCTACTCAAGTTAGCCTGTTCGGGTCCTTGATTTGCCTACCAAGTTTCATCGTCCTAGTACATCAGGAAGTACCGAAATCGCGGAATCACCGAGTTCCCCCCGGCCAAACTCCCCCAACAGCGCCCGAATCCGGTCCGGTTATTATCAACGATGTATTTAGGACCATGTATCCCACCAAGTTTCATCCCGATCCGTTCGCTCTAAGTGTTTCTCAGGATTTCCGCCCCCCCCCCCCTCAAACTCCCTCTAAGTCACGGGATCCGGTCCGGATTTGAAGTGGGTCGTCCCAAGACGATGTTTTTCCAAATAACAAGTTTCATTAAGATCCGAAAACCCGTTCAGTAGTTATAGCCTAATTATAGCCTCAGTTTTCCGGATTCCCCACCCCCCCTCCAGATAGTCTGATCGGGGAATTGGTTATTTCCAAGTTAATTTGGTCGGGTCCCTGATACCCCTGCCATGTTTCATTGTTCTAGCTTCTGTGGAAGTGCCCGAACTAGCAAAACTTGAACCGACCGACCAACCGACAGACAGACCGACGGACGGAAAGACATTGCGATCACTATATGGCACTTGGCCGAAGGGTGCCATAAAACGACATAGAAACAAACCAATCAGCATAAATTTAGGCAATATTTCAAATCGGGCCTGAAGATTACAACACAGGAAAGATTTTTTTTTTCGACTAATCCGATTACATCTTGATCGTCAAACTTTGGAATTCGCTTGTAGTTCCGACCTAGGCAATGCAAGAACAGGAATTAGAAATGAGATTTGCGAGTTTGTCCAAGAGAGACCTTTGCCGTTTTAGAAAATACGACAGGGGAAGACTGACTAACAAAAAGGAGCAGAGCGCGGACAAAAAAAAGTACTGAAAATAATAGTTATACCGCAATACAGTTTCACAGTTAAACGCATAAAGTTGTAAAACACGTCCGTGAGAAAAAGTCGACGGGATCACGGAATCGTAAGTGTTTACGTGTCAGTCTGGAGAGCTCCCTTAAAACCTGGCTTCTTTCCATATTGCGACAAATTCATTATGCTAACGTCATGAGCTTAAGACTACTCTTGCAAATTTCTCAAATTACATGCAGTACGGAAGTCGCCTGCTTATACGCTGTTCTTCCCCGTTTCCCCAGAGATGTTAAATTTCCTACGATGTTTCCATTGTCTCTTAATGCTATTTGAATGACTTTTCACTCTAACACGTGCGACTATTTTCCAGACCGTTGCTCTCCTGCGCCACAAGCAAGGCCGTATCCAGGGGGGGGGGTCAGGGGTTTGACCCCCCCCCCGAAATATACAAAAATGGTCATTTTTATAGGCTTTTCCTCCTGATCTATGGCTTTTTTATACTTGTTTGTCCGACCCGGAGTCAACCCCCCCCCC
Source organism: Branchinecta lynchi (assembly GCA_023053575.1). NCBI lineage: Eukaryota > Metazoa > Arthropoda > Branchiopoda > Anostraca > Branchinectidae > Branchinecta > Branchinecta lynchi. The sequence goes on along the minus strand of JAKZAP010000018.1, from coordinate 4,785,806 downwards.
CGAAAGGCACCCCCCCCCCTCCCGAAAAAAATTCCTGGATACGGGCCTGGCCACATGCATCATTATTGGCGTATGGTGTAGACGCCGGTTGTCTCGGTTTTCCTGTAACTTTGTCGCAGGGTCGTGCAGGTTTTTAGGAAACTTTTACTACCCCTTTTCTGTCGCCGGCCCTTTCGATTAATGAGCAGTCAAGCCACACGGATGTTCTACTGTCATTACTGTCAAGAACCCCACTTGGGAACTTACGGGAGCAGTCGCGGAGCACAGTGTTTAGAAAGCCCATCTACTCCTGTGTCATTAGAAAGAGCGATAACAAGCCTAGGGGACCAACTTGACAACCCTGCTGAGGTGATGAAGGGTAGTGCGTTTTGAGAACTGCTGGCGTCTAGCCGACAGTTCCTAGCATAGTTGGTTGCCAATCAGTGATGTCGACGCGAATGATTCTTGACAATTATTGGTTCCATTCTTTCCTGACGGGTTTATATGATATGATATGATATATATTTGCTTAAAGCCCGAGGGCCATCGCATACAAAACAAATGAAAAACAAACATCAACTCTTCTAATAAATCGTATCTACAAAAACTCTTCTCTATGCTTCCAGTCTATCCGCAAAAACCTTCCAAGCTGCCTTACCCCAAAGAAACTTTTCTACTTAAACTTTTCCACCAACCAACCTTCCCCGAAAATCTGCTCCCCAAATATTTCAACTCTCATCGTTCAGTTCCACACATTCGCACATAAAATGAAACAAATTCTCTTCCACACAACCACCCATAGGGCAGAAGTAAAGACCACTAGACCGCCCCTTTACACTTCCCATATATTTTCTCCGAATCCCCAGGGGGAGGCTATCACTACGAGCGCTAACAGTCAATTTTTATTCCTCCGAAGATAACCCTCCTTTAAAAAATATTTCTAGACCCCAACACTCTTCGACTTTAGCGTAAAGATACATCGACGGTTTAGAATCCTTCTCGTGGTGCCATTTTTGGATTTCTTGGTCTTGTAGGACCCGATGAACCACCTTACTTACCTCGCCTTGGGTGGCCTCTGGACCCTGGTCTTCACACCAATTGTCAGATATCCCGCATTGGTCAAGGATACTTTTTATCTGGAGTGGCCATGAATCACCTGAACGGTGATTATATTGCCTTCGAACTCCACGCTCCCTCCGAACGACTTTTCACTGAAAAACCTTGTACTACGATTGGCGTTTTCCGACCTTTGATTCCCCATGGCAGGTGGATTATCATAGTCGATACGCTAGGAAAACCGGTTTGTCCCAGTTTTTGAGGCGAACGAAACCTGGATGTTGAACATGCCTATGATACATTTTCTATCCGCTTCGGATACTTACTATTCGTTTCTGGAGCCTACAAAATATATAACTTTTTGGCGTCCATTGGAGTTAACGTCACTGGAAAGAAGGTCAGCGTTTAATGAATTTGTTTTCATAAATTGAATTGTTTGAAATGAATTGTTTAGGTCCAGTTAGAAATTCATTCTAAATTTTGTATGTTCATGTTGATTTAATCCATTGTTGCAATATTTCTTTGGCGGGTTATACATAAAATTAATATATAGAGAAGAGTTAGTTGTTCAACAGCACAGTAGTCTATTTTCTAACTCTCGGAAACATCTATTTTGGCATGGATACTAACTACGTTGTTTCTTTACCTTTCTTTGTATCGAATTGGTTCTCTTTTGTCCCGGCTTCTTTTATTGTCCCGTTCAGCTGACAGGCTGTTTGCAAATCTGTTACTTCCTCCCGAGACGCTTGGGAAATTCATGGGATATATCAAAGGAAGGCCTTGTCTTTGGTAGGTCTTTTTGGCAATGACACGGCTTTGGTCTCTTCTTCGTTTGGCTGGTAACGGGTTTGGCCGGAGTACTGCTGCGGATACACGAGGATCCGACCGGATTTCTTCACTTTTATTATGAAGTTGAAGATAATGGTGTCGAGAGTACTGGCTGTTATTTGCCGTAGGTTTTAGGGGACAACTGCGATTCCCCGGTATGACCTAGGTCCAAGACAAGATGTTCATAATTTAGGTATTGAGAAGACTGTCTTTTACCTACCCTTCAAAAAATAATAATTAAATACAAGTCAAAAAGCATAGAACGTAGGGTTTAGGGGACAACTGCGATTCCCCGTTATGACCTAGGTCCTGAGACAAGATGTTCATAATTTAGGTGTTCACAAGACAATACTTTTACCTATCCTTTAAAAATAATAATTAAGTACCCGTCAAAAAGCAGAGGGCGTAGGCGGAGTAAAGAAAAAGAAAGAAAATGAGAAGAGCTATTATGAGTAGAGAAACGAATACAGTCCGACATTATTACCAGTTATTTATTACCCATCTACATCTACATAAACTATTGTGAACAAATTCGCTTTCATTAACTTATTGACATTATCATTAAACATTTCTTTAATCTGTACAGCGACGGTTCAATTATATCATTTTATTGGTCCAGGAAGGGAGGCAGAGTAGATGTATACAGAAACAACAAGAGCTGGAAGCTCAAATGGCACTTGCAAGGCTAGGTCAAATGGAAGTGATGGTCAAAAGTATTTTTTTCACTTATCGGTTAAGATGTGTCAAACTTGCAAGGCTGGGTCAGAGGATGGAAGTGATAGTGATTCATTAAATTAATTTTTCGGTTAAGATGCGCATTTTAAGGGTGCTAAAAATTAATTTCTAAGCAAAATTCTAGAGACAAAAAAGATCATGTGCTCATGGCGATCGTGAAAAACTAATTTTGCTTAAAAGTATTTTTTCGCACTTTGCTGTTAAGATGAGTTCTTTAAGGAATCGTCGAGTCGGAGAAGTGACAATGTCTAACCCAATAGTGTCAAGTTTCTAATGCTCCAGCAAATCGGCCTAGCACATCTGGAAGTACCTTAACTCACGATCACCGGAATTCCGGATACCCCATACACCCCCCCCCCCCCTCGGTACCCGAATAAGGTCCGATTCTGTCACTGATGCCCCTATGACTTGTGCCTGTACTTCCCACCAAGTTTCATCCTGATCGCTCGACTCTATGCGTGTCGCAAGATTTCTGGTTCTCCCCTCCGACCCCTCTCCCTAGTTCATCGGATCCGGTTCTGAACTGAAATTGGATATTTTAGACACGAATTCTTTCAAGATATCAAGTTTCATTACGAGTCAAGAACCCGTTCGAAAGTTTTGCATGCCACTAATTTCCGTATTCCGCCGTCTCTCCCCCCCCCCCGCGATGGTCGGATCGGGCAAGTGAATGTTTCCAAGTTAATCTGGTCGGATCCCTGATGTGTCTGCCAAGTTTGATCGTCCTAGCCCACCTGGAAGAACATTAACTACGGATCACCGGAATTCCGGAACCCCCCTCCAACTTTCCCCACTGTTTTCGAATCCGGTCCAGTTCTGTCAGTGATGCGTCAAGAGCTTGTGCTTGTTCTTCCACCAAGTTTTATCCAGATAGCTCTACTCTGAGAGTTTCACACGATTTCTGGTTCCCCTCTCTGACTCCCCCCTCAGATTCATCGGATCCGGTCCGGACTTCACATGAGACATCTGAGACACGAGGTATTTCCAGATTTAAAGTTTCATTAAGATCCGATCACCCGTTCGAAAGTTAGGCATGTCCCTATTTTCGGGATTGCGCCACCTCCCCCTCCCCCCACGATGATGGTCGGATCGGACAGGTGACTGTTTCCAAGTTAATCTTGTCAGGTCCTGATATGGCTGCCAAGTTGTATCGTCCTAACCGACCTGGAAGTACATTAACTACGGATCACCGGAATTCCGGAACCCCCCTCCAACTCCCCCACGGTTTCCAAATCCGGTCCAGTTCTGTCAGTGATGTATCTAGAACTTGTGCTTGTTCTTCCCACCAAGTTTCATCCCGATCGCTCTACTCTGACAGTTTCACACGATTTCCGGTTCCCCCTCCGACTCCCCCCCTCAGACTCATTGGATCCGGTCCGGACTTGAAATGAGACATCTGAGACACGAGGTCTTTCTAGATATCAAGTTTCATTAAGATCCGATAACCCATTCGATAGTTATGTATGGCCCTATTTCCCAGATTCCGCCCCCTCCCCCCACGATGGTGGGATCAGACAAGTGGCTATTTTCAAGTTAGTTTGATCGGTTCTTTAATATGCCTGCCAAGTATTATCCGTCTTAGCCCTTCTGCAAGTACCCTAACTCGAGAAGAGTGGACCGACCGACCGAAAAGTTATCGGTATATGGCACTTGAGCGGAGCTACAAGTGCCATAAACAAGAGCTGGAAGCTCATATGGCACTTGCAAGAGTCAGATGGAAGTGATATTCAAAAGTAGTTTTTCACTTTTCGGTTAAGATGCGCCAAGCTTGCAAGACTGGGCCAGAGGATGGAAGTGATGGTCCAATTTTTTTTTTTCACTTTTCGGTTAACATGTGCACTTTAAGGGTGCTAAAAATTAATTTCTAAGCAAAACCCTTGAGTCAAAAAGGATGCATGCCCCTATTTTCCGGATTCCGCCACCTCCCCCTCCCCCCCCCCATGATGGTCGAATCGGGCAAGTGACTATTTCCAAGTTAGTTTGGTCGGGTCCCTAATAAGCCGGTCATGTTTCATCGTCCTAGCACTTCTGGAAGTACCCTAACTTGAGAAGAGTGGGCCGACCGACCGACCGACCGAAAAGTGATCGGTATGTCGCACTTGAGCGGAGCTGCAAGTGCCATAAAAACTAGAACTGCTTTTTGTAGGCTAGTGAACGTTCCCAAAAGGTACGATATATAGGATAGTTAGCAGGACCAACCAATTTGAATTGCGACGAGAACAAGGCATTGAAACAATTTGCCATAATGGAACTATGATGATGATGATGATTTATTGATAACCCGTCAAAATAAGCACAAAGCGCGAAGATGGAGTAAATAATAAGGAAAAAAGAGAAAATGAAAGGAAGACACGAAAGCGAATTAACTTACGAAATACACAATATAACTTTTACCCTAAAACTAAACCAGGAGGGCACGCCGGGACAACGAAGCAGTGACGGATATGTTTGATTAGAAATGTTCTGGTCACCCTGATCGGCCTCTCGACCGGTGAACGAGATGGATCAGCGAATCCGCTGGTCTTGAATCAGGGGTTCCGGTTGCACAGTTACGTCAGGGCTAGATTTTGAGTTATAAATTATTACTTTTGATTTTTCGGGGTTAAATTTAATTGCAACGTTGCGATATCTTTTCCTCCTTTTTAAGTAATTTTCGTCGACTTTGTGATATGTTGGTAAATGGCATCATCTTGGTGATGTAAAGTTAGGCCTTTGTGGATGGAGGTTCTTTAGGCTTCGTCTAAGAACCTGAGAAGTCGTTATCGTGATAAGTTGGTGGCTAATTATATAATTTGATAATTAGATAATTTAGTGGCTAATTTTACAAAAAGTGTGAAAAAATATGTCGGTATAATGGCCATTTTCGATGTTCTTTTTATCGGCGCTCTGGTAGACAGTCTTCCCCTTTCGTGTCTTGGATTTGCGTGACTGAGTTTTGGTGAGCCATAAAGCTACCGTAATAATCCGGATTTGTCTTTGGCCGCTCGGTTACTTCCGACACTATTAAGCATTACAAGAAGAAAAGCAGATACCTCGTACTAGAAGGAAGAGCTGGTGGTGACTTTAATTCTGGCTAGTTCTTGGTTTCCAACCTGAATACTAAAAATCACCAGTCGCCAGTTGTGTCCGCACCATGATAACCTCCCGACCATAAGTTAGGCTTCTAGCGGGACTTCGTTTTAGAAGTGAGCTGCTGGTGACTTTAGTTTTGGATAGTCTTGGTTTCGTACCTCAGTACTACAAATCGTGATTCGTCAAATTGCTTCGTTGCCATGATAGATTCCCAACCTTGTGAATAAAGTTTCTGATTGCGTCTGCTTCTGTCCCCATCTTAAAGGACACCTGAATGAAGAGTACCAAGTATCATCCCTATCTGTATGACTTCCGTTAACATTGCCTGCAGAAAACCCAATCCAAAAACGAAATAGTGTTTCCAAGCTATGATTGTTGCTCCATTTTGCATTTGTCCTTATTTCAGTACCGAACAATTTTAGAAATGAACAAATGTCTCCAATCAACCCTTCTTCTAGAATTTTTTTTTAACCAGTTAAGCCCAAACGTATATCTAGAAGAAATTCCAGTACAATCCAGCCAGCGCTGTACAAAGTTTTAACGAATTGCGCTTTTTGTCTTGGAGTCTGCATGTGTAAAGCTCCGGAAACGAACATCCCTATTTTGAAAACATCACGCTCAGGAGAAGAATGCTCTCCGTGGCCATGTCTGTAGATGCATTCTCCACGGTGTTTTCAAGCATGGTTTCATTATTCAGGTGTCCTTTAAGGACTAAAAATCTTCCGTACTCGAAGTTGCGAATGATTTGAACTGCGAATGTAAACTCCAGGCTTAAACATATGCAGCTATTTCTTCATTTGTTACGGTCCTCTCGAATGTCAACTAAGACTAGTTGAGAATTATACGTATGTACTTTTATACTAAAATATATGCTTCTGTTTCTTAATACCTTACGATCCTCTTTGCGAATGGCAACTCAAGACTACTTGAGAATTATACATATGTACTTTCTACTAAAATATATGCTGATATTTCTTGATATGTTAAGTCAGTATGTGCATTTGCGAGTGTCAGCTCAAGGTACTTGAACATTGTACAAATGTAGTTTTCTACCCAAAAATATGAAAAGAGGCGTCTCGAGGCCTGCACAGCTCTGGTTAGAGTGTTTTTGGAAATTCCAAGAGAATCCTCCTAGACTTAGCCTAGAAATGATGGTGAAAGCAGATGAAGTAGGCCTAAGCCCTCCGTAAAAGGAAAATAATCGGCTTAAGAAAATTCCAATCGGGTTCATATTACTGAAACATAATAGCATTAGTATTCAGATTGCAGGGGGGGGGGGACTTTGTTTGACTGTTTACTTTCAATTAGTTTCGTAAGCCATAATTATGCGATGAGGGTGGTATTAAGCTGGAAAGTGATTGTCAGCTTCTTTGGATTTTTGGTCTCCAGGTGAGCAGTTATTTTTTGTTGCGCTCCATAACAACACAGATTGGGGGTTAATTCGTATCCAAAGTGAAAGCAGAACTGAAACCTGATACTGTTCCGTTATTTTGCATCTTAATAAAAAGCGCCATCACCACTCCGCATATTTTTGATATTTTTGACGGTTGTTTTCTTGCATCTGCGCTCTAGCCAGATCAAATCTTCCGGCTTTGGGTCTCCGGGCTTAAGAATTAATGAATGTAATTACGCAATTAGTTTGCTTTGACCTCATAGGTGCGACGGGTCCTTTAATGCATAGCGAGCTGATCTTTGTTTCTTCCGGAGGTTTTAAACTGGAGTACAGCAATTGCATGGCAGCGGTGGAAAGTTGGACGATAAGCTTTTAAGTGAACCTATATAAAGGAGCTGAGTCGAGCTGAAAGGATGCTCTGAGAGTTGAATACACAAACCACGCCAACAAATCTGGGTTCAAAGATTACGGCCCTTGTTGAAAAAAAAAATTGTACATTCAAGTTGTGTTCAAGCAGCTGTGTTATAGGGGCCATTTGCTTATTCTGCCTTTTAGACTATCACTACATTTCTTATGGAATTACAAGCTTCTGAAATTCCGCCTTTCGCCATTGTTTCGTTTTGTACTTACGGATTTTTAGCGCTTTTGCTGTCTACTGGAGTGTTGACAGTCATACGGTGCAAACTTTGCCGAAAGCTTCAATGTCTGACGAAAACTCTTTCACACATAGGCTTCAAAGTGATCTTTTTCATTTTGGGAGACATGGTAGGCCATCGGTCTATTTTGTTTTGCTTGGTTTTCCAATTTTTATGGCACTTGCAGCCTCTGGCTCAAGTGCCATATACCGATCACAATTCCGTCTGTCGGTCTGTCCGAATTTTTTGTCACATTTTATCGAGTTAGGGTACTTCCAAATGCGCTAGGACAATGAAACTAGGCAGGCAAGTCAAGGACCCGATCAAACTAACCTGGGAATAATCAGTTTCCCGATCCGACCATATGCGGGGGAGTGGAGGGCGCTCGAAACTTGAAAATTGAGGGCATTTTGTCACACTTTTTCGAGTTACTTCCAGATGTACTAGGGCCATGAAACTTGGCAGGCGTATCAGAGACCCGACCAAACAAACTTAGAAATGATCAGTTTTCCGATCCGAACATTTTGGGAGGGGAGTATAGGGCAGGGGAATCCGGGAAATTGAGTAGTGTGTAACTTTCGAACGGGTGATCGGATTGTAATGAAACTTAATAACTGAATATATTATATATCTGGGATGTCCCGTTTAAAGCCTTGACCGGATTCGGTAGCCAGGGGGGAGCTGGGGGGGGGGGACTAGAAATTTCATGAAACGGTTAGAATGGAGGGATCGAAGTGAAACTTGGTGGGAAGAACAAGCATCTGCTCTAGATAAATCTTTTAGACAAATTGTACTGGATTCGGACACTTAGGGGGGGGGGGGAGGGGTTCTGGTGATGGCGGTTTTGGGGATTTTCACGATGAAACTTGGCAGGCATATCAGGGACCCGATCAAACTGACTTCAAATTAAAATTTTGTCGATCTGATAATGGTGGGGGAGTGGAGGGAGGGGAATCCGGAATATTCAGTCATGCGTAACTTTGGAACGGATGATCGGATTCGAGTGAAATTTAAGAATGGAACAGAGGACATTTCTCTGGTGATCTTTTTCATATCTGGACCGGATCCGGCAACTATTGGGGGGGGGGGGAGGCGGAATACGTGACCCGGTTAGAATGGAGAGACCGGGATGGAACTTTGTAGGAAGAACAAACAAATGCTCTAGGTAAATCATTTACTGAAACGGATTGGCTACGGGCACCGTTGGGGGAGTCGTGGGGGGATGGGGAATCTCGAGAAACGGTTAGAATGGAGGGATCGGAGTGAAACTTGCTGGGAAGAACAAAAATCTGCTCCATGTAAATATTTTATACGATTTGAATGGATCCGGACATTTGAGGGGGAAGGAGGGGGTTTCCCGGAATTCCGTTTTTTTGGATTTTCATAAAAAAAACTTGGCAGGCATATCAGGGACCCGGTCAAACTGACTTGGAATAAAAAAAAATCGTCTCTATGATAATCTGGGTGGGGGGGGGGAGATTGAGGGAGGGGAATCCAGAATATTGAGTCATGAGTAACTTTGGAACGGGTGGTCGGATTCGAGTGAAATTTAATAATTGAACAGAGGACATTTCTCCCCGGTGATCTTTTTCATTTCCGGACCGAATCCGACAATATTGGGGGGGGGGGATACTTGACCCGCTTAAATTGGTGTGATCGAGATCGAACTTTGTGGGAATAACAACCCAAATCCGATTATTCCTTAAAGTACCAATCTTGACCGCAAAGAAAAAAAAAATACTTTTAAGCAATATATGAATGAATGAATGAAATTTATTTCCCATTTTTAAGACACAAGTCACAAATGGAGTATTAAAGAAAAGACAAGAAAAGAAAGAATAAAAGACAAGAAGACACAACATGTAACACATACATTTTGATACTCTTATTTACACATGGGGCAACATAGCCCTATACAAAGTATGGCTAGCGTCAAGAGAACGAATAAAACCTGGAATTCGCTCAGATATTGCAAAAAACGGATCGGTGACATTATACTTTTCCGACAATCTAGAATTACGGGCCCACGGAGGTAGTCCTAGGAGATATTTGCAATACTTATAAAATGTGGAACGAATGCATTTTTTATCTTTCATAGTCAGTAGTGACCAGAATGACGACAGCGCTTGTATGTGCGGCATAGCGAATGCGGAATATAGCCGGGCCAGTATGTGTCTATTGTAACGACGCTTAGAAGTATTGAGTATTCCGTATGCTTTTCGCATTTTCATAATGGCAGGCGTACTCTGAAATGGGCCTGACATAATTTTATAAAGTCAAGTCTGTGGACTCTTGAGTCATTTGACAACTCTTTCGGAAAAGAAGTTTTGACCCACTCTGGTTTTTGCAGCCTGACCGCGCAGTTACACAACATTACGTCTTGTACGAAATAGAAAACTAGGAAATGGACGTGGAGGAGCAAACTTAGCTGTCATTTGTTCTTGGCTTATTCAGTCTTTGACCCTTGTGTTTTTGCTACGTGTTTTGTCTTCCAAGATTTAATCAGAAGCAACTGATACTTAATTTACCTTGTTTCGGGACCAACTTGGAAGTCTTTCATTCTTAATGTGTTTTGTCCAAGGTCAGCGTCGTGGAAGTAGCTTATTCTGTTAGGAGATTGCCTTCTTGCGTTTGAGGATAACCTAATTTCTGGGATCGGATCGATCGTTGATTCATTCAGTCTGCTGACAGTTAGGCTTCGCTTGAACCGTGGGGTATCCTAGGTCATTCACATTGGTCGGGAAAAATCGTCGTAATATCCATTTCAGAATGAATTCCTTATTCCTTGTAGGGAAATCGGCAGCGTTTGTTGGTAGGCGGATTCCGATTTCATTAGTAAAAAAGCGCTCTTTAGGTAAATCAGGAAACTTCTTATGTGGAAATCGGCTGCGTTTGAAGGTGCGGAAACGGTGCTCGGGTTCGGTTTTCAGCAGCGGCAAGAGCCCTGACAAACTCTTTTTCGGTCTTTTTAAACCCGGAACCGATACAAATCGTGTCGTTAATTTTGGTAATTGTGAAGTGTTGGTCAGTGCGACGACTTTTTGATGTGGCGACTGAAACAGAATCGTCCTTAAATCAGAAAATGTTTTGGGTGAAAGCACTAACCGAACACTTTTTCGTTCCTTTCTGTTCCTTGACGGTAAACCAACTACACCGGCAAACCTGTGGCTTTGGTTTGTTCTTGGGTGATTTCTCTGTTCCCACCCACAAACTACGAAATTCGGTTGACCTGTTTGTATTTTCTCCAACGTATTCTGTAACTTTTGACTCCGCCGACCGAGGTTGGATCTCTGAATAACACACTTAGGTCACATGACAGCAGCATTGCCGCCAAGTTTATCTCAATCGCTCAACCCATTTGGCCCGAGGCCTTTCCGGTCCCATGGCAAGAAGAGGTTCAGATACATAAATGGCAGATAATTGACATCTGCGACTACCACCAAGCATCACTCGAATCGTTTTCTCGAAACCCGAAAATTTCTAGTGGGCCTACCGGTCCGGTAACCCCCAGTCCCACCGTCACCCCACGGACGTCAGATCCAGTTTGGGCCTCAAACTACATGTCTAGGGCCCGTGAATTTTGTACCTTTCAAGTTTTATACCGACCACTCCATCCGCTTGCACCTACGCGTATTGTCATAGTTCCGAGTCCTCTCTGCAACACCGTTCTCGGACGCAGATAAATGGAACATCTTGGGCAAGTTTCAGTCGAATCCCAGCAACTTTGTAGGGCCCATGAACCCATTTGGTTTGTGAGGCGTATCACAAAGTTATGGTGACCCCCCACCTTTCACTCACACTTGTCGGATCTCGTTCGGATACACAAGCAGCAAACTTAGGACATGTGCTCCTATCAGTCATCAAGTTTCCAGAAAATCGGATTGCCCGTTCACTTCACCTATGCTTTGATCCAACGCATCCTCATTTCAACAACATGTCTCAACCCTGAGACAGTTTCATGGTAACAGACGGACAGATACACTTTACGAAGTCATAGCTAAGGTTTTGGGATCCCAAACAGCCGGTTAGTTTACAAGCGAAACAGACATCCGCATAAACCTACAAGCAGTGAAGTAATCTGTTGATCACTACTTTTCTGGTATGCAAGACTATAGGCTGCATAGTATATTCCTGGTTCCATGTGACAATCATTGATGCCAGAACGTGTACGGTAAATTCATTAACTTTCTTTAGAAAATCATCTCAGTTGATAAGTTCCAGTTTATTGTTACAACGGTTGTAAGATGCCTTCGCGAGAAACTTTTGTTGATAAACTGTTAAATCCTGTCGTTAAAATCTGGGTCAGCCCCCCCCCCCCTCCCATGAAAATGGGCTAATTTCTTCTTAGACAGGGAACTAGGCGATCGACTTGAGAAGTCCACAGTGAATCAAACTTAGTACGCTGAGGAAACACGACCAAGGCGTTCTTCCGACAATCGATGGCTTGCTCCTATTCGTTGACATCAAAACTGGGAGGAGTCGGAGCTCTATTGTAAATAATTCTTGTGATTTACTTCACATTCAGTGGCTTTTTTGGTAAATTTTTACAGTCATTAGGTTATTTTTAAAGAACGCTGTTTTCCAGAAAGATAAACTTTTGTTCAAGAAAATTGTTTGATTTTATGAAAAATCGACTGACAGTTCTTAAGAAAAAATCGACGATTTTTTTATTGCTTCGCGCCAACAGATTTTTCTTTTTCGACTGGCCGACAACGTTAGGTCCCCACCTGACGTTGTCGGCCAGTCGAAAAAGAAATTGGGGGGGGGGGGGGGGGGGGGCTAGCGAGGCGACATTTTCAAACATATAAATTCCCAGACTTTGGTATTCTACAAAAGCAATTTTTCTCAAATTCCGTATCAACCCCCTTCTTACACAACAAATTCTTACACGCCAAATTTCAGTGCAGTCCTGTGTTGACCTATGACCTAGTTTAGGCTCCATAGAAATTTTCTTTTTGACATTTTTGAGACCTATTTCGGGGCTATGCAGTTTGATGTCGGCGACCCCTAATGCTTGCAAATGCCAAATTGCCGTGATTTTGCGTTTACGCCACGAGGTTCTGCGTTTGATGTTCTGCGCAGCTGGGAAAAGATCATGGATTCCGACCTTATTCCCCCTCACATTTCGTGAGGGGACACTGCCATTGTCTTCGGGCCTTAGGTTAGAAGACCTATTCAAGGGCATTTCTCCCAAGTTTCTACTTAAGAATAAGGGGCTTAATTGCGCTTTCGGTACTAAGTTAAGTAGGGAGTGGTGCTTAGGTTTATTTGTTCAACTGAGCGTTCTGGATAAGGGCAAAATTCGACCCGTAATAAACCGTCAGCAGGGGTGTTTTTGCTATTTTGAGACAGGAAGCTTGTTTGACCTTAGATACAAATGTATTCAACTTCTTAAAGTACACCTCTTACTTATGGTGTTTCTACTCAGATGATATGGAATAGTTGACCACTTTACAACTAAGCTATCGTATAAAAATCTACACAGGGCTTCGGCTGTTTTTAGCCTCTTTCCCTGTCCCTTCCCTTGGAGGACAATCTTGGCAAAATGTGCATAACCGGTTTCCCGACGAATAAGCTCCTCGGAAGCATCAGGCGCAAGATCCGTCAAAACAAAGAGAACAAGCAGACATTATTGGAAATTGACATTAAAACAAGTACAAATATTCCTCCGTCATTGGTCCCATTCAGCGACTATGGATACCCTGATAAAACTTAGCGGTGCTATAGGTACTTGCTGTGAGGTTTGAGTTGATACCCGTCTACTTCACTCTTGGCCGCTGCGCATACCAGATACAAAAAAACGTTGTATGCCTTCAGGGGGGGAGCACCCGGTCTGCAGCGAGTTAGACATGACGTCTCAGTGGTAGAAAACAATCAGCTGTTAAGGACAACTCAGACGGCGTTTGTATTCTTCTGCAGGGTTTTACTGCAATACAGCTGTTTGCAGAGGTAACACATCGGTATGTTCTGCGTAGCTGCTCCCCATTCGTTTGCGTCGGGTAGGGTATCAGAATTATTCGATTCCGCACAGTCGTATTACAGAGGTAGGGAGACGGAGGTTCTTGTGATTATTTGTTCTTAATAAAAGTGATTAACCTTTATGATGATGAGTCCGTCATTTCCGCCCACTAATGAATTATTCAGTGGGTCAGACGGTGTACATTAGCTTAGCGGATACAAACTCTTTTTTGTTGAAAATTTGACTTGTTCTTAGGCAAAATATCATAAAACATCAAAGCAAACTGAAATAAACAAACCAAATTTTATCTGTATTTGAACATTTTATCCATATATCAACAGGGGCGATTGCTGTCATTACGACGACTGTATTTGTATGTGAAGAAGCACTCTCAACCTGATGTTATGGCGAGGGGTGTAGTAGGCCGGACATAGATGGTAAATGTCCTTAGATACAGTCATCGGAGTCAGGACAGCCTAGGGCGTCTGGTGGCCTACTACACGTGCAGACTTCACGGGTTCATTGTCGAATTCCCCTTATCGATTCACACTACGGTTTCACAATAGGCTATAAAACACCCATCATACACTAGGCCCTACACGCCAGCCCACTCTAAGGAGCTTTAAACAAGACTCATAAAAATAAACAAAAGGTTTTATTGTCTGGTATGAACTGTGCTTAAAAAATAAACAACCTTTAAGTAAAAGGGTTGTTCCCGGTCGAGGCCCGGAAAAGAAGTGTGGAAGGAGATGACTCATCCCCGGCGGATGATTCGTGAACATGAAAGGGTGTAACGGTGGCTAACGGCGGCAGAAGTTAGCAGTGAGGGGTGCAGATGGCACCACCGTAACACTGTTGCGAATCCCTCCTGTACTTCCGTTTGCGAAGTTTTTGCTGCATCGCCCTATGTGGAGGAAAAATACCTACATGATAGAAAACCTTCAAATTGGTGACCCAACTATCGCTCAGAGTAAAATAACATTAGGGAGTAGCGCCAAGACCTATACTTTCCATGCTTTGTAAACGGGCCATACGGTAGTGCCGCCCACTACACTTGTGCCATTCAAAGCGAGACAAACTTGCGGGTCTAGAAATTTCTGGTAAAGCATAGGTGCGGTCTGCACACACCAAGGAAGGAATGGAGGCTCTATTATTTTTTTGATATGTTTAGAATATGAAGTATTATCGGAGCCAGCGTTGGTGTACTACTGAATGAGTTTCAGTAGAGTCGTTCTCTATCGCTACTGGTGCTAGTATCGCTGCTATTCGAGTGTGTGTCAATTTTGTCAAGTATTTGCGCTACTCCTTAGGGTTATTTTTATCTGCTATCGCCGTTACGATGTTGACCTCGAATCTCCAGGCGGCATGGAACAATCCTTGGCTAAAACATTTATGTAGTTTTTGAGTGTAAAAAAGTACTGGATAATGTACATTTGTATATGTCTATGCCATATATACCTCTTTCCTTTTAGTTTTTGGGATCCCAAAACGTAAGTGGAGGGATACCTATGACATCGCAAAAGTCGTCCGTCTGTCCGCACGATAACTCACGAAGGGATTGACATATTTTGATGAAACTTGGTAGGAGGATCCTTTGGGTCGAAGTGGTGAAGGAGGGGTTTCAAATTAAGGGACAAAACATTTTTTTTTGAAAGCTATTGTGATAGTCGGTTATGAGGTAAGAAGACATGCTGAGCACGATGGTGAAAACCATTTTCTTGTCGGACTAGTAGTTCGTCCGGAATCCGGCAAAAAAAACGAAGGTTTGTTATATGTAAAAGTCTCATTTGAAGACGATTAAATGTTTGATTTAGGGGTAAGAAAACATGCTGAACACGATGGTGAAAACCATTTTCTCGCTGGACATGTAGTTCGTCCGGAATCCGGGAAAAACCGGAAAGTCGGTTAAAAGAAAAAGTTTCATTTGAAGTTGATTAAATGTTTGATTTAGGGGTAAGAAGACATGCTGAACACGATGGTGAAAACCATTTTCTCGCTGGACATGTAGTTCGTCTGGAATACGAGAAAAACCGGAAAGTTGGTTAAAAGAAAAAGTTTCATTTGAAGTTGATTAAATGTTTGAATTAGGGGTAAGAAGACATGCTGAGCATGATGGTGAAAACCATTTTCTCGCCGGACAACTAGTTCGCCTGGAACCCGGCCAAAACCGGAAAATATGTTAACACGATATGTTAAAATGCTGAACACGATGGCGAAAACCATTTTCTCGCTGGACATGTAGTTCGCCCGGAATCCGGCATAAAACAGAAAGTTTGTTAAAAGTAAAAGTATTTTTTGAAGTTGATTAAATGTTGGATTTATGGGTAAGAAGACATGCTGAACATGATGGTGAAAACCATTTTCTCGCCGGACAACTAGTTCGCCTGGAACCCGGCCAAAACCGGAAAATATGTTCAAAGCAAAAGTTTTATCTGAATTTGATTAGATGATAGATTTAGGGGTAAGAAGAGACGGTTGTACCTGCATTTTTTTTAAATCAAAGGTTTATTTAAAGTTGATTAGATGTTCTGTATAAGGAGATACGTTGGATTCGTTTCTGAATTTTCTTTTTTTGCTTTACTAGTAGTTCGCTCGGAATTCGGGCGAAACCGCAAATTTGGCAGAAGTAAAGCAGGAAGTTTCGGTCAGTATCGTCAAAATAGATATGGCTTATAGAGGTATAGATAGATAGATAGATAGAATATCTGAACTCGGTTTTCTCTGATGATTAGCCTAGCGAAGACTGGATCTGGCGAAGACAAGACCCAATTGTTGGATCAAATCTGCGATTTTTGGGATCCCATCGACACCTTTGATCTTGTTCTTCCTGTTTTTGGGATCCCAAAACGTAAGTGGAGGGATACCTATGACATCGCAAAAGTTGTCCGTCTGCCTGTTCGTCTGTCCGCACGATAACTCTAAAAGGGATTGAGATATTTTGCTGAAACTTAGTGGGAAGATCCTTTGGGTCAAAGTACAGGTCAAGTTTGAAGATGGACTCTGTAGCCGTATATTTGAGTGTGGGGGAGGGGTTTCAAATTGATTTGCAAACAAAATCTGTATTGAAAGCTATTGAGATAGTTGATTTAGGGGTAAGTAGACATGCTGAATTCGAATGTGAGATTTATTTTCTCGCTGGACAAATAGTTCACCGGCGAAAACCGGAAAATTTGTAAAAAGTAAAAGCTTAGTATGAAGTGATGAGAGGTTCGATTTAGGGGCAAGGAGACGTGCTGAGTCTGAATATGAAATTTATTTTCTCGCCGGACAATTAGTTCGGCTGGAATCCGGCCGAAACCGGAGAATGTGTTAAAAGTAAAAGTTTTATTTAAATTTGATAAGATGTTTGATTTGCGGGTAAGAAGATATGCTGAATTCGCATATTACAATCATTTTCTCACCGGATGTATAGATCGCTCGGAATCCGGCTGAAACCGGAATATAAGTCAAAGTTTAATCTGAAGTTGATTAGAGGTTGGATTTAGGGGTTAGGAGACGTGCTGAGTTTATTTTTGAGCTTTGGTTTTTGCCAGACAAGTAGCTTTTTCCAGAATCCGGCCGAAACCGGAAGTTTGGCAGAAGTAAGGAAGGAAGGAGATGCGACGTAGGCTATAGGGTTTACCATATGCTGAATCCATATTTGAATATTTATCCGAACTTGTTGAAATTCAGCTGGCTGTCAAATACGAACTTGGTCTTCTCCGATTGTTACCATTGGCCTTAACCTGTTTGTAAATGTTAAAAGTAAAAATGTTTAAGAAGTTTGTAGAAGACCGAAAATCTACAAGACCGAATTGTCGGGAGCTTAATTGAAATTTTGGGATCCCTTCGAAACCCTTTGGTCTTGTTCTCCCTTTCTTCTTTACTTCATTTTGTTCTGAGTAAAAAATATGTATTATTTAATACATTATATACCTAGCCTACTTACTCTCGATTTGGGTGCACAGCAAGTGCCCGTTGCCGGCACCGGTTGCGACGTGTTTGAATATTAAAATCAGCATGTTTAGAGATGAATCGCTCTCCTTTACACCTCCTCGACTCTTTTACACGTATTTCTGAATCTTAGGATGTTGGACATATCCGAATCACAAAATGCCTAAGGATTCCTCGGACCAAGCTGACTGCGAATCGTATTTGACAGTGCAAAACGGATGACCAAAGGTTTCGATGAGATCCCAAAAATTCAATATCTGATCCAGACAACTGGGTCTTGTCTTAGCCAGATTCAGTCATCGCCAGACTCCTTGAACATTTTTACTATTAAAATTCTGAAACAGATTAAGGCCAAATAGTTAATCATCTGAGAAAACCAAGTTCAGATACTGATTCATCATGTGTGTTTACCCCTATAGGGTTTTAGTGATATCTGTTTTGACGAAAACTTCCTGTCACTTCTGCGAATTTCCCGGTTTCGGCCGAACTCCAGAACTACTTGTCCGGCGAAAAAAGAAAGCTCAAAAACGAACTCAGGGTATCTTCTTTCCCTAATAATGAACATCTAATCAACTTCAAATAAAAATTTAACTTATAGCAAATTTTCCGACTTCAGCCGAATTCCGGTCGAACTATATGTCCGAGTAAAATATGATTGTCACACACGGATTCAGCATCTCTTCTTCCCCTAAATCGGTTATCTAATCAACTAGAAATAAAACTTGAACTTCTAACAATTTTCCAGTTTTGGCAGGATTCCGGGCGAACTACGTGTCCGGGTAGAAAATTGTTTTCACATAAATATTCAGCATGTCTTCTTGCCCTAAATCGGATATCTGATCAACTCCAAATAACACTTTTAATTTAACAAACTTTCCGGTTTGGGCCGGATTCCGGGTGAACTACTTGTCCGTCGAGAAATGGTTTTCACCATCGTCTTCAGCATGTCTTCGTACCCCTAAATCGAACATCTAATCAACTTCAGATAAAACTTTTACTTTTAACAAACTTTTCCGGGGGAACTACTTGTCCGATGACAAAATAGTTTTCACCTCGCGTTCAGCATGTCTTCTTACCCCATAATCGACTATCACATTAGCTGTTTCAAAATATTTTGTTTGCCCCTTAATTTGAACCCCCCTCACCCACCCCTAAATGTAGGGCTACAAAGCCCATTTACGAACTCGAATGGTCCGACGACCCAACGAATCCTCACACCAAGTTTCATCAAAATATCTCATTCCCTTCGAGAGTTAATGTGCTTACAGACGGACGGACAGACGGACAACTTTTGCGGTGTCATAGGTATACCTCAACTTACGTTTTGGGATCCCAATAAGTTAATTTTCATTTTACTTTTTTTGCAAGTTCATTTTCCAGTTTTAGTGTGAGCCTAAAGAGGACCCTTGCCAAGAAGAGCCGAAATATGGCTCTAATAAATTTCATCTGACGCATCCGCTTTACACTATCAGCAACAGCGTAAAGGGTTGATCAACTATAAATGAACTTCTGGACCATCTTGCCCATATTGTTATAACCTGCTTACTTCTATGGTCTCGGCTTATATTTACCGTTTCCAGTATATCACTCATTTGGGCCTTCTGTTAACAATTTATATGTTGATTATTTCTGTTGATGTAACTCATTGGTATTCTGAACCGCCCGATATAAAAATGCCATTTGTTCTTATTTGTTTCAATCTGGTTAATTAAGTTTGCACTTATGGAAAGTGGCTCCGCTTTTTTTCCGTTCGGAGTTCCTCTCACTGTTTTCTTTCCAAAAGAAATTTGTTTTGCAATATTCCACTGTCTCTGGAGTTTGTGTTTTCCCAGTGCCGAATGTTTCCGAGCTTTGATATTCGATTGGAAATTCTTTTTCTGTAAGATTTTTTAAGTTCATTCTTATTTACCATATTGTGTGCCAGCTTCCGTTAAACAGATGCACGTTTGCCAACAAATGTGCGAAGTCTATTTCCATAAATAAGGTCTGAATAAAGTTGGCATAGGTGTTTTGTTAACTTTATATTTTGGACAGACTGAGGAAAGGAATGCGAATCAAGTTCATTCAAGTTCAGTAACTTAACTGTTTTCTGTAGGCGACACATAGTAAGTAAAAACTACTTGTACAGTACATCATGGAACAATACATGTGCTAATAACATTTAGTTTCACAATTGAAGAGGATAAACCATAGTATTGACAACACTTTGGTCTTTGAAGGCGACCGAAGTTAGCTGCATCACTTCAAGTTGTTAAAGCAAGTCAGGTCTCCTTGACTTCACTAAACGTACCGTTGAATCGAAAGTGTTTTCAAGAACCTCCGTCTTTGGTCCGGTGCAGCGACTGTGGATACCCCGACAAAACTGAGCTGAGCTAGAGGTACTTCCTCTAGCTTTGAGTTGATACCCGTCTACTTCGGTCGCCGTCGTCGCCTCATAGAGAGATTGCACCCTACCCGATGAAAACGGATATCGCTACACCATCATCACGGGAACGTAACAAAACAAATTTAACACTGGAAGGTATAGGACTTTCAACTTTGAAATTTAGTTATCGGCGTTTGACCACCATTCTGAGCCAGGGACTTGCAGGAATCTTAATTGGGCTATTTCCTTAATCGTACAATTCTATTTTTGCAAAAGAGTTTCCAAGGAAGTAAGAGAAGGCTTCAAAGTTTGAACACAAAAAAGGAGTCTCGAATCCTATTCGTCGGCGATGACTCGGAAATGTGACCAGTAGGACGAGACTCTGGCTTTGCTTACAAACTTTGACGCCTTCAGACTCTGATCAGAAAGAACACTCATTTACAAAAGTTATATTGTTCCAACAAGAAGGAGCAAGATTAACGATCCTGCGATTTGCTGGCTCAAAGTGACTATCAAATGCCGGTAATTTAGTCTCAAAGTTGAAAGTCCTATACTTTCTGATCTTAAATTTGTTCGTGACGATCCTGTCCGTTTTCGTTGAGTATGGTGCAATCTCTATAGCAGAGGAATTTGTGGTGGAGGCACGGTGATCCGCTCTCAAGAGAATCAATCGGCTTTTACTTCGAAAATTTCTTCTTCGCGGCTTCACAGCGATATGGTAATTGTAGAGGTAACAAGTTTTGATGTACCGCACAGGTCCTAACCTCCGCTCGTTTGCATCGGACAGGGTATGGGAAAATATGCACCCCGCATGGTCGTATTACTGAACTAAGGAGACAGAAGTTCTTGCTTATTTGTTATTTGTGTTTTCCTCTATATTTCCATCCTCTCTTCGATATGTTCCCGGTAAGCTGTCTACGAGACTCAGGCCGTCGCAATAAGCTAGAACACTCGCCTTTTATCTATGAAAGGAATTCAGGATTTTTTAAACATGAATAATTAATGAATAAACGGAAGCTTGTCCGTGGCGATATTTGCATTCTATAACGGCCGTTAATGCTATCATGCCTTGGCCGGAATAACTCGCTGATAAAATTCAAAGTCATGTTTATTTACTGTAAGCTGAAGGCTTTGATGGTTTAGAAGTTTTTGGCTCACGGTTTTGCGAAGCTCATGTTAGTCAAAGTAGAAGTACGTAGTGAGATTGTGACTTGTGGCAAAACTTTGTACGTTGGTGTAAGGAATGATCGTACTAGAGAGATCGCAAGAATGTTTTCGTTTGTCTGAACAGTCGCTTTAGTGAAATACAGGTTATTGGTATGGTAGAAAATGAGGGAAATACACTACATTAGATTAGATTATTTTATTGCTAAATTACATAATAACCAATCATGATAGGTAACAGCCCATGAGAAAACATAAATGCACTGGCACTGTGTGGTTACCACAAATTACTTCAACTTAACTGAAACAATAACTTAATTTCATTCCAACACTAATTCGTCAATTTTTCCCACATAACACAAAAAAATGAAGAAAAAAAGAAGAAGAAAGAAAAAATAAATAAATAAAGGTAATAGAAAAAGAAATAATAACTTATACCTTCATTCTCTGAATCGTGACTCCTCAACCCTCCAACAAAAATTTCTTTACTCTAGCGAAGGTACTACTGTACCTTTTCTTTCTAACACCAATATTGTTCAGAAGTAACAGAAACCAAATCAACCCTTTAGCTCAACTCTTCCCTTTTTGTCATCGTATCTACATTTTTCGTTGGGTTGATAGTATTCAGTATTACTTTTATTCAAACAATGTTTACAACGGGTACGTCAGCTACGATTCTTCATCAGCGATATTTCGGCCCTTTTTGGCAAGGGTCCTCCTCGTCAATCCTCTGGTTCACCTTGGTGGAAGGAAACAAACCTGTAATAAATAACTGAAGCTTCTACCGACTATAAATATCTTATTAAAATAAATTATCTTCAAATACCACTATAATGAAAAATCTAGTCCTGAGATTTAATTTTTGACACGGACGCTTTTTTTGCTGGACGATTGGGGCGATGACAGGAAAGGTTTTTTTCTGCATTTTGGTGCATTTTGGTTTATAGTGGTATTTGAAGATAATTTATTTTAATAAGATATTTATAGTCGGCAGAAGCTTCAGTTATTTATTACAGGTTTGTTTCCTTCCCTGAAGTTGAACCAGAGGATTGACAGCCTGAGTAGGACCCTTGCCAACAAGGGCCGAAATATCGCTGATGAAGAATCGTAGCTGATGTACCCGTTGTAAACATTGTTTGAATAAAAGTAATACTGAATAAAATCAACCCAATGAAAAATATAGATACGATGAGAAAAGGGAAGAGTTGAGCAAAAGGGTTGATTTGGTTTCTGTTACTTCTGAATAATATTGGCGTTAGGAAGAAAAGGTATAGTAGCCTAGTACCTTCGCTAGAGTAAAGAAATTTTTGTTGGAGGGTTGAGGATACATGTTTCAAAGTCAGCTTGGGCTCCAAGAATATTTAGTATTACTTTTGGTGTCGCTTTATCATATATGCTTAAAAATTTGCTATATTTTCAAGAAGAAAAGTTGTGTCCGGTAAGGTCAATGAGTATCATCATCCAACTGTGTAATTAATAATCCAGCGATGAGCAGGGACGAGTTGCGCTGAAGGGTCGACTTGTTTTCTGTCTTTGTGACACGGTCAGCTCGTCTTAGGAAATACAGGAAAGAAAATCTATAGTTGTGTAAACAAAAATCATTCTGGTCGGATTCTAGTGGTTTTTCACCCATCTCCGCCATAGCTATCCACACTCCTTTAAAGTTTAACTGAAAAGCGAACTTATGTTTGTATCATTTAACTGAATACACTGTATTTTTGGGATTGAGTTAAGGAATTCTTAATTTTCACTTGCTTTGCTTTTTACTTGCTTTATAATGACATTCGGTGTATCTACGGTCGTCCTCACCAGGGTTGCCAAGAGTTTCACTCACGAAACTGTCAAAAATCCTGACAAAAAGATGCTTTTTGATAGGACAGTTTGTTTGCGTGTTCCACTGCGCAATGCGTGAAATGAGAAAAATTAGTAATTATTCGACGGTCGTTATTATTCTGAACTTCCAAAAACATTTTTCGAAACCATTTCTTAATTGTTACATCGCAATTTTGTAACAAAATTTAATCGGAAATGAGCTTTATAAGGCTTAAAACTATTTTTGTTTAAATTTATGATTTTTGGTGAGATAATCCGTAATTATAATGAAGTAAATCAAATGGTACTTTTTCTGACCTAAACAGTGTCATTTGTATGAAAAGATGTCATTTTAAGAGAAAAAGTGTCATGGGTCACTCAGAGGCAAAAACTGTCAATAAGCACCAAAATTGTCACACTTGGCAACCCTTGTCCTCACAAGTCACAACGCAAATTTCTACTATGACGCATACAAATTGAGGATACGGGGCGTTTCAGTGTCCAGTGATCAACTTACGGAAGCACTGCGTGAACACTTTATTTTTCGTCAATCGTTTTCGACGAGCATATAACACAGATACAAGCGGATAGAACACACTAATCAGATAAGGAAATTTCACTATTTGAAAATTGATTTTTCGTGAATAGCGGAGCAATGAATTAACGCATTTTCGCCGGGTTTTTAAGCTTCTTTAAGTGAATAATGATGGGTAACTAGATTGACCTATCTAATCTCTTTTCAGCTAAACTACGAGTAAAAATAATAGGAGAGAAACCATTATCAGTTGACAAGGATGGCTCTTTTTAACACTAAAACACTAGCATAGAATGTAGAATGTAATTACCGAAAAAAGCCCGTGGGCCATGGCAACAAAAATTGTAAAAAATGCACTAGCTTGCAACTAACACACAACTCCTATTCTAACAATCTCGTTTTAGGCTCCATCGCAAGCCTCAAGTAACGTCCAAGTATTTTTACAGTAACAAAGCATTCATCCTTCATCATCCTTACCATCCATTCTTCGTTAGCATCAATTCTAGCATCAACCTATATCACTGCCAACTAACAGAAAAAGTCATTTAACCTTTTATGACAATGTTCCGTCATTCATATCATCCCACATTCCTTCGTCCTTCCTTCTGGTCGGTCATTACGACGATCCTTATGACAACACCGATCGATTGGGAATTGGAAAATTCTATTGCAACTGCCAATTAAAGACTAGGGCCGTGGTATCCTTGCTTCGTTAGCTTGGACTTTAATGATGAGGGTTGTAAGAAATCAGCTCAAGAAACCATCGAAAAAATACCCAATTAAAACCAGTCGTCTGTCGTCTACAGTTTTTTTCTTGAGATCCATCCTAATTATTCCGCATTTGCAGGATTCCCATAATCCATTCCATTGAGAACGGAATAAATTTCTGACTTTGAGTTGGAGAGGATTGAGACGGGCTTCTGAAGATAATCGGAAGTGAATCTAAAGACGGCAAACGACCGGATCCTCTGCCGTCAATGAAGGTAAGAGTATAACTCCGTCGAATGATAATTCATAGCCGCAGGCAGGGACGTCGTAAGGGGAGGGGGTGTGGGGGATGCAGCACACCCACCTTTTTTAGATTCGGTAAAATTTTGGGACGGAGACCCGAAATTCCCTTGAAAATTTGTAAGAGTGGTTGCTAGGTGAAAAGCAGGATCTTATGGACAGTGGACCTTGCTTGTAACGTGAAATTGTTTTTGGACTAGCGGGCCTGACCTTATTTACACTCCCCAGCAAAATAAAAAAAATATAAATGGAGAATGGGCTTTCCAGGTTACCCTATATAAGGTTTGAAGCCAAGCTGACCATTCATTTCAAATACAATAGAAAAAACGAGATTTTCGGTTTTTTTTCTTGATCAGCTAGTTACCCCTTCAAGATGATGTGCGAGGGTAAATTTCAGATATTTCGGTTGCACTTCCGGCAAACTGTCCTCAGCGAAAAAAACCCCAACTAAATCATAAAATCCACCACAGTCACAACAGGAAAACGATGCGGAACCAACAGACAATAAGACGACATGTAACTAGAGACCAGAAGAACGGTGCGGACTGAACGACATACAGATAAAAAT
Source organism: Branchinecta lynchi (assembly GCA_023053575.1). NCBI lineage: Eukaryota > Metazoa > Arthropoda > Branchiopoda > Anostraca > Branchinectidae > Branchinecta > Branchinecta lynchi. Next base: position 4,760,764 of record JAKZAP010000018.1, on the reverse strand, counting down.
AAAATAACGAAAGATAAAATGTGCGTGTTGATAGTGTATAGGTACAAATCTTTGATTATTTACGATTCTGAGTTCTGTGTATATTTACAATTTACCATCCGTCTGGGAAAGCGCAGCAGCTTTCACCCAGAAAACGGCCCACTCCAAAAATCCATAATACGTTTGATCACTTCTCGTTTTTGGGATCCCAAAACGTAAGTGGAGGGATACCTATGACATCGCAAAAGTTGTCCGTCTGTCCGTCCGTCTGTAAGCACGATAACTCTCGAAGGGAATGAGATATTTTGATGAAACTTGGTGTGAGGATTCGTTGGGTCGTCGGACCAGTCAAGTTCGGGATACATTTAGGGATGGGGAAGGGGGTTCAGATTAAGGTGCAAACAAAATATTTTTAAACAGCTGATGTGATAGTCGACTGTGGGATAAGAAGACATGCTGAACACGACGGTCAAAACCATTTTCTTACCGGATAAGTAGTTCGTGCGGAATCCGTCAAAAACCGGAAAGTTGGTTAAAATTAAAAGTTTTATTTGAAGTTGATTAGATGTGAGATTATGGGGTAAGAAGACATGCTGAATACAATGATGAAAACCATGTTCTCGTCAGATAACTAGCTCACCCGGAATCCGGCCAAACCGGAAAATTTTTTAAAAGCGGTTTTATTTGAAGTTGATTAGATGACAGATTTAGGGCTAAGCAGGGGTGGCCCGAAGCACTCAGGCCAGGGGGGGGGGTAACCTCATATAAACGACTCCTGCATCGCAATATAGGACTCGCACGTACCGACAAAAATGAACTGTTGCTACTTCGCCGCAACGGCGCACGTTCCCCGCCAACAAAGAATAGAGCCGGTGTAACACTAGCTGCAGTGCATCAGCTGAAATTATTCTTGTAATCAAAATTTGTTTATACATAGGCCTACATTCATAACCTCAGCTTTACATTTCAACTTTCGCTAGAGAGGAAAGCTTTCAACGCCTGTATACCCTTGGCAAATTAAAGCAAGTGCCGCAGGCGAATTTTGTTTAATCTGCCTTCGTCTGGCAAGATTTAACTACTTACCGTACTCTAGCCTTTAATGTGTTTCGAATCTAAAATATTCCAAGCCTAATGGCTAAGTACATGACACACAGTTCTTCTAAATAGAGAGTACTATGCAATGCGCCACAGGCAAAATTTTGTGAAACACCGATGAGCAGAGCGTCTTTTTGCGGTTCCAATGAAAAGGAAAGAATATAGCTATGATATCACAATCTTTCCGTCGAAAAAAGTGACAAACAGTGGTGGCAATAGAAAACAAAGTAGACTTGTTCCGAATTAATAGCAAAAACAGGAATTTTCAAGGTAAAATCATCTTTATTCAGAAACAAAATGAGGTAAACAGGTTTGCCAGTGCATTTAAAAAATTTTGCTGAAGGAGTTACGGACGTAACACACTTTTGGTATTTAACCCGACAGGAGTTTACAGATTCGGAGTTGACTTTTTATATTTAAGAAGACTGCAGTTTGCCGGCGTGACTTAAGTGGCGTTCTTTTTTCGGGTGTAGTCGAACTGTAGTTTTAATATACTTTTGTCTCATTATGAAAGTATAGCGTACCGTTTTATTTGTCCATTGGACATACTCTGCTTTCATGACGAAAATAAAAGTACGTCAGTCTACAGTTAATTAAATCTGAAAAACTGTAACTTCTAACTGTTTGCAGAATCTGATTCCTTCTGTGTAAAAATAAACCCCGATTCGTTAACGAAGCAAACTTTCGTCTTTGGCCAGACAGGAACACTATATCTTTCGCCGATGCAGCATATTCAAGCACATCTGAAAGGTTTCTATCTGCCTCAATCTTCATTTGCGACCTTGGCACCAAATTCGGTCACGGCAATTAAGCTTTCAGGATAACTTAAAATAAAAGAGATCATTTTCGAGTTGTATGAGTGTCCTGATATATTCATATGATAGGCTGTGGAATTTTACGAAGGCTTTTCAGATGTGCTTTAACACTAGCATAGATGCCAAAAATTTACTTCTCGTCTAGAACGAGCTATTCCAGCGTCTGTAGGACTCCTAAAGTCCTGGGAAACGAATTTCGGATGTATATTAAAATCTTCCTTGTCCTTTTCAAGCGTTGTACCCACCTCAACCTCGCTTTGTGGTCGACATCTTTCTACTGTTCTGGGCAGACTTGTTTCGCGGGTCTCTTGTCATTTGAATTCTGATGGCTTTTCCATTATGTTTAAAAATTCCATGCCTTCTTTTTCCACTTGCAGTCGAAGTTTGACCAACAATCGACGCACATAACCTTGTCTCTCGCTTTTGGTCTATAAGGACTTCACTTTAACAACTAACCTATTGTAATTTTGACCTTTGACCCCCCCCCCGCCAATGTTGATGGCCTGTCGGTAAAAAGTAGTCGAGTCGGCGCGAAGCGGCGCGATTTTTTTTTTAATTTAGTCGATTTTTCTTAAAAACAGTCGGTTTTTCGTCAAATCAGTCGATTTTCCGTCAAAACAGTCGTTTTTTTCTGAACAACAGTCGGTTTTCCTGCTAAGAACAGTCGGTAAAAATGACCAGCCAGTCGGTAAATGCCTTGCCATCACCACCCAAGCATTTTGGTAGTAACGCCTCTGGCCACCATGAATCATGTCTTCGACCTATCCGGGTTATGAAACCTGGTTTAAACGACTCGATTAGGGACGAGTTTACGACTGTAGCTGGTCAGAGTCAAAATTAACAATTTTTTCTAAACGACTCAGATTGTTTGTGATTAAAATGAATGTCCGGGACCTCGGCGAGGTCAAAATAAACGACTGATCCGACTTATCAAAAGGCAGGGGGGAGGGGGGGTGAATCACCCCCCTTCACACGCCCTTCGGGGCACCCCTGGGGCTAAGAAAAGACAGAGTCTGTATATGACAATCACTTTTTACCCCGACATATAATTCGTCCGGAATCCGGTTGAAACCGGAAATTTATAAGTTAAAGTTTTATTTGAAGTTATTACATCTTCTTTATAGGGATAAGGAGATACGCTGAATTTGTTTCTGAATTGTTTTTTATTTGCTGGACAAGTAGTTCACTTGCAATTCGGCCGAAACCGGAAATTTGGCAGAAATAAAGCAGCAAGTTTAGGTCAGAATAGATATGGCTTATAGAGCTATATCTGGTCTTGATTTTCTCAGATGATTAGCGTGGCGAAGACTGGGTCTGGCGAAGACAAGACCCAATTGTCTACATCAAATATTAGATTTTTGGGATCCCATCGAAACCTTAAGTCTTGTTGCTTTACCCAACTCTGTTCAGTCAAGCGTCATCAAGTTTGTCATTCCTGGCTTCCGACTTCAGTGCTGAGTGCTGGCTGACTTTTCCACGGGGCTAATGTGCGACTCGATATGAAGCGAAAGACTAATCGCTTATTCACCCGTCAGATAACTTATACCCAGATCTCACGTGGGATTGTTATTGTTCCTCTAGCGCGTCTGGCGGCAATTTGTCATCGATTGTATGAAGGACGTGTACGGAAGGAGCATTGCGTAAGCTTTGACAGATCATTTTTCCTGAAACTCCTCGAGTTGTAACTTCATTGCTAAGTTGGATTCTGCTTTGATCGTCTATTCTGTTTCATGCATTGCACCACTTTTCACACTCGTATCAAATATTTACGAACCTCAGTTTCAGCCCTATATCTTTCTCTGAAGTCGGGAACTCGGCAGACGGGGACTAATCCCATCTCAGGCCATTGATTATTTCCGCATATCCCTCGTACAACTTGTAACTGAATTACTACCGACGCCTACATTGAAAATTTGCATATCCCTCCGGGATCCCTTGGACAGCACCTCAATGAAAAGTAGTGTGGAAGTGTAATCCCTTTAGAAGGCCCAGCGGTTCCGTCATGCTGTATTGCGATGCCTTTAAAGTTTAACCGAAAAGGGCTGAGATACGACAATCTAGTTACCCATCACTTATTCACGTAAATTGGCTTTGAATACTTAAAGTTCAATGGGCACATCAAACTACCCCAGTCCCACTCTGTAACAACCTAGGAGCATTGCTTACCCCCTAGATCAGCAGCTTTTTCAACAGTTTCCTCTCTGTGATATTTCAAAGCGTATTTTTTTTGGCCAGTACATGCCCAATTTACTAGCTTGGACAAAAATAAAAGTGATGTTTCTTATAATACTTAGTAGATCTTTATTTTCTGCATAAGTCAGCTTGTATGATCCAGATTTGAATAGGTTATTTGTTTTTGAATGATTTTTGTAGCTATGTTACTTTTTATAAGCTTATTGTATATTTTGGTGCATTTTATAAAGCAAGTTAATCAAGCTTCACAACACTATTCCACAAAGAACAACTTTTAATAGGCACTTTAAGCCATGGAACTTCTGATGAAACACTAGAACTATCAGGTAAACTGCATCTGCGGCTTGACTTTGTTTCTCAAATATATATTCTCTATCAAGCATTGCTGGTAACTTTTGAATTTCCTGCCACGATATCCCAGCTCCTAAGATTTGGATCGCCGAAATGCCAGAGAGGTAAAGACAAGGGATACCAAGAAAATGGCCGATTTTCGTAGCAACTTCTAAAGGAAGTCGTAAATGTTTATTTGTGAAGCATTTAATACAAAGTAAAGCATTAGAAGTGTCCATTGTGCTTTAAAGTTGACAAACATCGACGTTCACGATGCACCACCGCTAGCTGCTAATTGCACCAGTTGGAGGAGGCTGTCAAACAGGGATGCACGCTGTCCCCAAGGCTTTTTTCTTTGTATATAAATGATATAGAAGATTATTTTACGGTGAGTGGAGCCCCCAGGCTGCAACTGATGGCATTTAATTTATTTTGTTTATTGTTCGCAGATGACATAGTTCTTCTAGGAAAGACAGCAGATGATCTGCGGAGGCTGCTTGGTATTTTACAGGATTATTTGGATAAGAAAAAGCTAGTATTAAACCCCGCGAAATCTGTTATACTAGTTTTCGGTAAAAATGAGGAATGCAATGAAAGATTTTATTTTAAAGGGATAGAACTTAAAATAGTGAAAGAGTTTGTATATCTAGGTTGTAAGTTTTCGGCTACGGGGAAGTGGGGTGCACAGCTGGATAGTATAGCGGCGAAAGGCCAGAAAGCTTCATGGATGGTAATGAAAAGTATGATAAACTGTTTAGGCCCAGGAGAGATGAAAATTCAAAAAGTAATATTCAATACAAAAATAAGTCCAATATTATCATATGCAGCGGAAGTGTGGGGATATGAAAAGGGGGAGAAAATTGAGCGCGTGCAGCTAAGTCATTATAAAAGGTTGATAGGGTTAAGTGGAAAGTTTAACGGATTAGTATTAAGAGGTGACCTAGGTATTCATTCATTAAGAGGTAAGAGAATTGTAAAAATGGTGAAGTACTGGGAACGGGTATCAAGTTTGCCAGATAATAGACTCGTGAAGGCTGCGCTGCTTGAGGACCTTAATGATAACAGGAAAGATGCTTGGCAGAGTAAGGTAAGGGCTGTATTGAACAATTGCGGGCTATCAGGTCTGTGGAATGCTGGATTAGGGGAAGGTAAGGTGGTCGGGACAGTAGCTACACAAGTGCAATGGATTCTTGAGTGTCAAGAAATCCAAAAGTGGACGTGTGAGGTCTCAGCGTCGCTGTCTCTCAAGTCGTATTCACAGTGGAAGAGAGTGTGGGGTGAAGAAGTGTATTTTAAAGCGGGCCTTAGGAGAGAAGAGCTAAAATCTTATATGGGTTTAAGGGGAAATTTTCTGCCGTTGGGATCAAGAAGGAAATACCTGGGGAGGGAGCGTGCGGTAGATGGTCTTTACTCGTGCCCTATGTGTGGGGAGCCGGAAGAGAGTGTGGACCACTTCATGTCATATTGCCAGGAACTCAATGATTTAAGGTTGGAGCAGCTCCAGAGACAGACAGGCGATGAGGAGTGGCTAAATGGTCTGATGGGGGGTCGTTCATTTACTACTATTAAAAACCTGGCAGTGTTTGTTCAGGTGGGGCTGAGACACAGGTCTTTGTTCTTTTAAAGTGTTTAACTGTGTAGTTAGTTTTCTTTGTTTTGTATTCAGAAAGTGTGTTGAATCTGTAGTTAGTATTTGATTTGCATAATATTTTTGTACCATGGCCCGTTGGGCTTTCCATGTACAATACATACATACATACATACACTAGAACAATCAGGTAAACTCCACCTGCGACTTGACTTTGGTGACATCTCAAATATATCCTTTTCTATCAAGCATTGCTGGGAGTTTTTGAATTTCCTGCCACGATATCCCAGCTCCTAAGATTTGGATCGCCGAAATGCCAGAGAGGTAAAGACAATGGATAACAAGAAACGGCCGATTTTCGTAGCGCCTTCTAAAGGAAGTCGGAAATGTTTATTTGTGAATCATTTAACACAAAGTAAAGCATTAGAAGTGTCCATTGTGCTTTAATAAAAGTAAGATGCTTCGTTGTGCCCAGGTTGTTACGCTATTCACGAGTAGTCAGTTTCATATTGTTAGTTTTACCTTTTGGATCGATTATTTCCGCATATCCGTCGTACAACTTGTAACTGAATTACTGCCGACGCCTAAGTTGAAAATTTGCATATCCCTCAGGGATTCCTTGGACAGCACCTCATGCAAATTGGCTTTGAAGGCCCGATAAAAATACGATACTTGGTTGTCCCCAGGTCGTTACGCTATTCACGACTAGTCAGTTTCATATTTTTAGTTTTCTCTTTCGGATTTGTCGTAGCCTACCTGTGTTTTGTCCCCGACTCAGGGAGGGGGGGGAACTGGTATGGAATCTGAGGACCCTAGCGGGGTGGGGTGGGTCATTTTTGCCCTGATTTAGCAGATTTTATTTGGGTGGTCCTCTTGGGTGTTTTTTCTGTACACTGACCCAAGCAACATATCATTTAGCAGGAAATCACACGGCCGAAACAGCTGGGACAAAGAGTCCTGAAACACCGCGAAATTCTCCCAATAATCAGAAAATCCTCATCTTCGGCACCGGTGAAGCACGTCACAGAAGATTTTGGTTGGTTCGAAGCATTCTCCAATAAAGTCAACTTTGGTACCTTACCTTAGACCTCAGTTCCTCCTGCACCTCCACAGGCGCTTAGGGCATCCAAGAAGAGCCGCCAGTCGTCTCTCATAAGAGCCGCTGCCCATACATCTTCCCATTCGGGCTGGATAGACGCGGTGATATTGTGAAGATCGGACTGGTGTACGGCGATGAGTGTTCTTCGGTCGCCTCTTCGTCTGGATCCCTCCGGATGCCACTGGAGGATAGCGTTGGGGAGTCTGGTGCTTCCCATCCTGATTGTATGGCCCAGATACCTCCAGCGTCTGATCTTGATTACTTCAGTAATATGGGGTTGCACTGTCATCTGGTGAATCTGTCATCTGGCGAAACCCTTTCTGTCCAATGTACGTTTAAGATCCGTCTAAGGCAGGTGTTTTCAAACGCCAGAAAATGTTTCTCCTGCTGTTGGCTGAGGTGCCACGTCTCGGGCCCGTACAGAAGTACGGAGAGAACGTTGCTGTTGAAAAGTCTCAGCTTGAGTCTAAGGGAGTACTTCTTGCTCCTCCATATCTTCTTTAGCCGATTGAAGACACCGCTGGCCTGACCAAGTCTTAGCTGGACTTCCCTTGCACAAGCTCAGTGTTTCCAACTGTACTGCCGAGATATCGGAATTCGACGACCTGTTCGACTTGCTGGTCCCTACAGCGTATATCTAGCGGAGATCCGCTGCTCGCCATATTCTTCGTTTTGGGGTTTATTTTCAGTCCGAATAGGTCTTTGGTCTTTGTGAGGAAGTCCTGGAGCTTCTGTTTGCAGGTCTCCAGTAGGTTGATGTCATCGGCAAAGTCTATGTCTCCTACTTTTCTGCCATCCCCGATGTCAATGCCGTATCCTAAACAACTTCTTAGAACGTAGTTGATGATCAGGACGAACAGCAGCGGAGACAGAACGCACCCTTCCTTCACGCCCGTCATAATTTGGAAGTATCTGGTGTTGCCGTCGCGGGTACGGACACAGCATTCCGTGTCTTCGTAAAAGGCTGCTATCAGGCGGTATGCCATAGTACCGGAGCACTCTCCAGAGTGTAGAATGGTCGATCGAGTCAAAGGCTTTTTCGAAGTCTATGAAGACTAGGTAGAGCTTTTTCCTCCATTCGTTGCACTCTTCTAGCAGCATTCTTAGCACGAATATGAGATCCGCACATGAAAGCGGAAGCCATGCTGTTCTTCGCGGAGGTGTTTCTCGACTGCTGGCTGTATACGGTTCAGCAGGATGGTGGCCAGGTGCTTGCCAGGAATGGAGCCAGTTTTCACACTTAGTGGAATCGCCATTTTTAAAGATTTTGACTAGAGTCCACTGGCGGGGGACCTTTTCGGTTTCCCATACCAGGTTAAAGAGTGTCATCCAAGCTGTTAGGCAGGTGTTTACAGACCACTTCAGCATCTCAAATGCGATACGGTCTTCTCCTGGCGACTTGCCGTTTTTTAGCTTCTTTAGGGCACCAGTGATTTCGGCTGAAGAGGGTGGGTCGGAGCTTACTGCTAGCCTGATAAAAGGCTCATCTGGAATATCCGGTTGTACCTTTGGCGCCGGTAGATTAAGCAGGCGTTCGAAGCGGGTGGCCCAAACTTCGCCGATCTTTTCGGGGTCAGTGATTAGCCGGCCGCTCGGATCCCTTACAGATCCGTCCACGCAAGGCCGCTTTCCGATGATCTCGTTCGTGGTTTTGTAAAAAGAGTCCCCTCTTTTTGATGCCTCTTCTGCCATCTGAGCTTTCATCTGTATAAAATGACGCTTGTCCCTACGGGCGCTTTTCTTCACGAGTTTGTCCCGTTTCTTGTACTCGTGCTCAAGAAATAAGGCGTCAGTGGCAATATTTAAGAAGAGATAAGGCCGAACTTTTAAGGCCTACTCGCCTACTCGAAGGCCTACTCGCAAGCCTCGAGAACGTATGCTCAAAAATAAGTCGCTGGACTTTCCGTTGTCTTCGACGAGCAGGACGGCAGAGACAAAAATGAAAAACCGTCAATTTTTCCGCCGTCCCGCTGAAAGCACAAGTAGAAGATAGACATTCTTTGGCCAAGTGCAAAGCCTTACTTGAAATCTGATGCTGAAGTTTTTCCGAGGTTCGTTTCCTAGGTGAAAAACTTAAAAAGTCCTTCACGTGTGCTGAAATAAGCTTTTTACTAAGTACAGCATACTTCTAACCTTGTAATTTGGAATCGAAGGATATGCTACACACCCTGCTGTTGGGGGTGGTATGTGAAATATTTTTTTTTTTATGCAGATTTTTTCGGTGGGTATTGGGGTACCCCTAGCGGTTTCAGATTTCATACCAGCCAGGCGGGGGTGGGTGGGTCTTTTTTCCGAAAAAGGCCAGATTTTAGGCTAGGGGTCCTCAGATTTCGTCCCCCCCTGCCCCGACTGTATAAAACTGATTGGTCCCTAGAGTTGCCACACTAGACACAAATAAACACCTTTAAAATAACCAAAATGTCTCCGTAAGACGAAATATCAGCATTTTTTGTTGAAATTTGATGATTCTTAATGAAATAGTCACACATTCTTGTTAAGTTTTTTTTTTACCAAAACATATTCAACAAAATCCTCAAAAAAAGAAACACATTCGATATGTAGAAGCCTCATGGCCTGTGCGGAGGGATTTGTTCACCTTTCATTGACAGCCTTATCTCGTAATATCGTTTACATACTCCCTGAGCCCACAACCCCCACGCCAGCCTTTTTTTTCCAGCGTCCCTAATGCTGACTTATGCCGAACCGATATCGCAATATAATAGTTGCGTTTTTTATCGAAGTTTTGTTCGCCATTCGTTTAACCGGTTGCTTAATTTCCGTTTTTGAACGCCGTCGAAGTTCACCGTTCGCTTAATTAGTGTTTTTACGACTCCGGCGACCCTTGCCAGGTCCACGTTTCTTCGACGATTCAAGCAAACTTCGAACTTGCTAGCGCTCGAACCGAGGGGTTGCTCACTCCCAAAAACGATGTACACCAAGTGGCGCGTGCCGCGGTGCCGAGCCGGTGCCGCGGTGCCGTGCCGGTGCCGAGCCGGTGCCGTGCCGGTGCCGGTGCCGTTCCGAGCCGGTGCCGTGCCGGTGCCGCGGTGCCGTGCCGAGCCGGTGCCAAGCCGGTGCCGCGGTTTTTTTTACTTCAAATTACAGTATTGTGATAAAGCACGATTTCTGATGTACATGTAAACAAATTTCATCAGATATTGGCCGAGAATGAAGTCGGCAATGTGTGTTGAATACAAGAGCTAGCAGCTCATATGGTACTTGCAAGGCTGGGTCAGAGGATGAAATTTAGGAATTTGTAAATTCTTGGGTTTCTTGTGTTTAATTATAAGCCATACCCTTGAAATAAGAATGATTGTGGGCCCTTGGAAATCAAGAGAATGATCTGGTGAAAAGTATTTTATTTTTGCACTTTAAGGGCACTAGAAATTCATGTGAAAGCAAAAACCTTTAGGCAAAAGTGACTATGGGCTCATGGGGATCACGTAGTTGTATATTTTGCTCAAACTAATGCAACCTATAATACTAATGCAACCTACTTCCGTAATCATTACATATATTTCTAAACCCGGAGACCCACGTTTCGTGCGGTACATTCTAACCCCTCTAACAAAACCTCGCTGATTTTCTCACTTGCCGTGTTTTGCTACCTTCGATGTGTATCACGCTGTCGACGGTTCGAGACGGTTGCGCGACGGTTGTCTGCGAGAATTTTTTCCATCAGGAAAATCGGTTATGCAAATTGTTTCCCTGTTTCGCTAGAAGTCAACGGGTCTCGGAAAAGGCTTAAAACAGCCAAAACAGTTAGTTATTTATTGAAAGCACAGCATAGTTAAAGTATTCAAATACTTTAAAATACTGTAAGTTGAAGAGTGATTAGTGCGAGGGGTCCTTTAAGGGAGCTGGAAATTCATTTTGAAGCAAAACCCTTGTTTCACAAATAATCATGGGCTCATGGGGATCATGAAAATATATGTTTTGCTCCAAAGTATTTTCTGTACTTTGTGGTTATGATGAGTACTTTAAGGAATGTGGTTGGCTCTATAAAAGAATTTATGAACCAATCTTTTCCTTCCTTGACTACCTACTTAGGCTAACTGGTACATATATTTAGCCACAGCAAGTGCATGAAAATGGCAAAGTTCGAAGCACGAACGTTCAAATAAGCATACCTCTATTGCACTCCCAGAGTGTCTGATGGGGAAATTGACTTTTTCCAAGTTAAATATGCCTGCCAAGTATCATTCTTAGCACACTCTACAAATATGAAAAAAAGATTGGTCGCCACTGAATTACCTTCACCAGAAGCAAAATATACTGAAGCTGACTCAAGTTTTGGGCGATATTCGATACCGATAACGATATATCCATGTATCGGACAAAATATCGATATCGAAAGTAAATATCGATATCGATAACGATATTTGTTCATTCGTAAAGATTGCAATTAATCCAACATAACCCACACTTATATATACGAAATTGGAGCAATGTGTATTCCGCAATTCCTTTCTTATTTATCCGGAGTTCGAGATGATCCAGTATGCGATATATCGGATATCGATCGATCGATATATCGCACCAAATATTGATATCCAAACGTAAATATCGCTATCGAAAACGATATTTGTTCATCGTAATTATTGTAAATAATCCGAACTAACCTACACTTATATATCCGAAATTGGACAATATGTTTTCCCTAATTCATTTCTCATTTATTCTGAGTTTGAAATGATCCAAGATGCTATTTAATGAAAATTTGGTTCTTAGATTTTGGCGAAACGAAGCATGGTAAGCAAATATCAATATCGATATATCGATTATCGAATATCGAAAGTGAAAATATCGATATATCGATTGTTGAATATCGAAAGCGGAAATATCGATATATCGATTATCTAATATCGAAAGTGAAAATATCGATATATCGAAAAATCCAAGTATCGCCAAGCACCAGTACCAAACCATGGTTGACCACTTTGCGCATTTGGTCAACAGCATCTCCTCATATCTAGTTCAGCTTCTTCTTCGGTTGCATGTTTTCAATAATTCTTTCATTCATGTACCTTCGTTATTGGGCGCCAGATACCAGATACCAGATGGCGAAGAGTAATCTGCAGAAAATTTGTCCGTGGCCGGCGTATCGTGCTAGAGTCGCGCCGGTGCCGTGCCGGTGCCGAGCTGGTGCCGCGGTGTTGCGCCGTTGCCGTGCCTTTGCCGTGCCGGTGCCGTGGTGCCGTGCCGGTGCCGCGGTGCCGTGCTGGTGCCGCGGTGCCGTGCCGGTGCCGCGGTGCCGTGCCGATGCCGCGGTGCCGTGCCGGTGCCGTGTCGGTGCCGTGTCGAGGTGTACACCGGTGGCGGAGAGAGAGCAACCCCTCGGCTCGAAGTTCGACGGTCAGAGTTTGAAGGACGAAGGAACTGTGACCGGCGACCAAAAACGGTATTTAAGCAGAGACCTTTGAGGTTGAAGGTAACTTCAAACTTCGATCAAAAACGCACTAATCTCAAATCCTGCTCTACCTTGCTTTGCTGTTCATTCATCAACATATCCGCATTTCTCGTAGAATAAAATTTTGATTTTACTTAAAAGGAAAAGATCGTTAAAACACACAGAACATTCAGGTTGTAACTGTTAACCTTTTGATGCTGCTAAGACTAAATAAACGTAGTTCAAGAATTCACTTAGATTGTATAAAAACAGATTGGCCTACTTAGATTAACTAACGCTGCCAAGCCGTGTAGATTTATTGTTTCGTAGTAAAAATCTATTACTTTTGCATAAATACTTTCCAGTCGTGCACATTAAAATCACCAGTTTTATGATTTTTTTTAAGGTAAATCACCAAATAACAAACACAATTTAGCGATAAAACCCGCGGTAACCCCGTTGGTCTTTTCTCGCACTAAAAGGGTTAGCCGTAACGCGGTTACTTTGGATATTGACCGAATGTTCGTCCTGCTTTCCAACGTAATACGGAAATTCCCAGTATTCCCACTTGGCTCGCTAACAACAGTCTGTTCGGGGGGATACTTTCCAGTCCGGATTTAGATCGTATGGGAGGGGCGTTAGGACGATTGTTAGCGAGGGGTGCTTAAGCTCCCTTGAGTTGTTTGCCAAATTGTATTCAGGAGTGTTAGGAATTTTAGGGGTAACAACTTAATTACGGTCTTTAGTGATGCGAAACGTGTAGGAGAGAAGAAGATTGGGATTTCCATTGGATTCTAGTAATGTTCGGGTTTCTCTGGGGAAAAGGAAAGAGGGACGAAAAATATTATATTAGGCGTTGGTACAAGTTACGCGAAACCGAAAGTGAACCCACAGCCTCCAACTTTGTCTTGTTTTATTTTTAGTGCAGGATATGTTTATACACTTCTCTAAATTCTGGACGACCTCTGTTGCAAGGCCGTATCCAGGGGGGGGGGGGGTTAGGGGGTTGAAACCCCCCAGAAACATACAAAATTACTAATTTGTATAGGCTTTTACCTCTGATTTATGTCTTTTTTTTTAATTTTTTGTCGGACCCGCAATTGATTTAATTTGTGCTGACAATTATTTTGCATTGTTCTTTTTATTATTTTGTGATACAGTATACCTAGGTATACTTCTTTGAACACTTCTCTGAATTCTGGACTACCTTGGTTTTGTTTGTTGCCTCTAAACCTTTCAGCTGGGAATGATCAAACTAAGAACTTAATATCTGCTATGAGCAGGGGCGTCGCAAGTGCATTTTCGGTGGGGGGGGGGGATGCAGAGCAAAAATTTCACCGAATCTTTCAAAAATCTTACCGAATCGGAGAACTAAGAATTTGAGCTTTAAATTATGGAACAGAGACGATTAAACGGAGGAAGAGTAACAATAAAGGGCAGCATGAAAGACGATAAGCCAACTATTAGGCGAAGGCCACATGGAGAATATACTGCCGGGCGTGATTGCAGTAACAGCTTCTACCTCTTATAGGCAATATAAAATTAAATCGAGTGCCGCCGGCGAAAATTTTTGAAATTAATTCTTTTGCTGTAGGCTAAACTAACTGCTTAGCTCTTACAAATTCTATCATTTATTAAACGCTGAGACTCCAAGAAGTTCCAGAAACCGGATGGAGCGACGTTCCGGCAGCAGCAGTAACTGTAGTCTAGTCAATATACTACACATAATCACATAAAGCGAGCGCCGCAGGCTAAATTTTTTTTTGCTTTTAATTTTAATCTTAATTTCCATCCAAATTCTAGCTTTTAATGTTTCGAAATCTCAATCCTAAAACTGGCTTGAAACACCGTCAAATGACGCGATGTTACACAAAATAGAGAATATTACGAAAAGTGCTGCAGGCGGAATTTTCGAAATATTTATGACTAGATATTCTTTTTGGAATCCAAAATAAAAGTAAGGACTATCGATGATATCATAGATCATCCCTTTTGTCTGCGACCAGTGCTTCACTCGACCTCTTCTGAGTTTCGAGGTGGTAACTTCCGAATCCTGGCAATTATAACGAATAAATTACCGAATTCCACTTATTATACCGAATAAGTTTAGGCCGATAGCATGTTCGGGATTCTGTATAACTAGCGTATCCCTGTTATTGTACCGAATGCTTTTGGTACCGAAAGACTACCGAACAATATTCATATTCGGTATACTTTCGTCGAAACTGGAACAAACTATTCGTGGTTAACTTCCTAATCCTCAAAATTATACTGAATAAATTACCGAACCCTAATCATATACCGAATAATTTTGAACCAATAGCTACGGAATCTCCATAAATATACCGAATAGTTCCGGCATCGAAAAATTACCAAATGATTTCAGTAAGTTCTCTCACCAAATTCGTGAAAACTACCGAATACTGGCAAATATTCCGAATCCCGATGATTATACCGAAGAGGTTTGTACATATAGCCTATTTAGGATTCTATATAACTACCGAATCCCCCTAAATATATCGAACAGTTCTGCTATCGAAGAAATACCGAACAATTTTAGTAAAATTTTGGCCTCCGGCCCAAAATTTTACCGAATCTCAAAAAAGTGGGGGGGGGGGGGGTGCTGCGCCCCCCGCACCCCCCCCCCCCCCCCTTGCGACGCCCCTGGCTATGAGCCATTTGTTTCAGCTTTCTCTTGACGTTAATAATTAATCATATTCATTTGATTTTGTCTGACTTTTATGTATTAATGAACAAAATCTCAATTTTCTGTCTTTTAGGACGTTTTGTTGTAAGCAGCCTAGCCTATATTTTTTATTTCATTCCATCTCTACAAACAAGAACAAATCAAAATAGTAGAAAAGAATCCATACCAGGTATAGAATCTGTTACGTGCAGACAGGCCCGTATCCAGAATTTTTTTTTCATTTGGGGGGTGGGGGAAGTTGCCTTTCGGGGGGGGGGGCGGAGGTTTGCCCCCGGGTCGCACAAAAAAGACATAGGTCATAGGCAAAAGCCTGTAAAAAATGATTATTTTTGTATGTTTCGGAAGACGGCCTTGCAGATTCAAGGTTCAAGGTTCTTTTAATATAACCAATATATACAAAGTATATATTATTTTATTATTCAAAGTATAAAAAGTATAGGCTAGGTTGCTTACAACAAAACGTCCTAAAAGACAGAAAATTGAGATTTTGTTCATTAATACATAAAAGTCAGACAAAATCAAATGAATATGATTAATTATTAACGTCAAGAGAAAGCTGAAACAAATGGCTCATAGCAGATATTAAGTTCTTAGTTTGATCATTCCCAGCTGAAAGGTTTAGAGGCAACAAACAAAACCAAGGTAGTCCAGAATTCAGAGAAGTGTTCAAAGAAGTATACCTAGGTATACTGTATCACAAAATAATAAAAAGAACAATGCAAAATAATTGTCAGCACAAATTAAATCAATTTGAGCTAAGAAAGCTGAAACACCGTGTTTTCACAGCGAAATCACAGTTAAATTGCTTCTATTCGGGATTCCGGTGTCTCCGACGAGCCGTAGCGAAACACCTGTTCGTGCAAAGTGTCATGTTCGTTTTAAATAATAAAATAATATAATTGCAATAAATATGCTTTCGCCTCTATGTCTTTTATTTTTTGTTTATTCATAAGTAGCCTTTAGCCTATTGCTTTTTTTTTTTTTATCTCACCGAAGTACAAACGAAAGACAAATAACTGTAAAGAGTGCATACATAGTGTGGTTCTTCGATGGTCGATCTGTTCCATCGAGAGGCATGGCTTGATATTATAATTGATAGTTTTATAATTGATATATAATTGATAGTTTTGATATTTATCTTCCTGTAATTTTCGTAGTATGGCCAGTTGGCTTTGGATATGTACATAACTTTCCTCGAACAGGTAGGCATGCATATCTTCCTATGTCCCACAGGAATATATTTTATGACAATTACTTTAATAGAGGTTGTTACGAACTCGTATCATCCTCCAGAGAGGCTGGTACGAGCCGTAACAGCCTCCACGGATGTTCATCGAGCACTCATATACTGAATTCAGCGAGCACTTTTCCTCGAATACTCAAAAGTAGAAGCTGACCTACAACAAATAAATTAAAAGAAATACTTTCAGTAGAAAAACACAAAAAAATACTTAAAAATTTATACAAAAATAAAATAAGAAAGAAAATAAATGGTGACAAATGACAGAACATTTTACTCTCTTAGACAACTAGTCTATGCCCTAGGACCTAGAGGCGTACTCTGGCCGTTCCCCGCGGACTCCACTTGAGGAGTCCCCGCGTTTTTGTTTGTCCCGGGGACTCACGAGTCCCCACGGACGGGGAATGCTCTGATTATCATCACCACCATCAAAAAGGACTCCCTTTCAGATTCGGAGGGGAATCAATTTTTGCTGGTGTTGATGCAATGTAAAATTAATTAAGAATAATCAGAATAAACAAAACCAAAAATAAAGTGGCTCCAGACTAATTTCGTCAACTGCATATCTATTTTTCGAACAAATCCATGCTGGAAGCATTCCCTGAGTTCTCGCTGTTTCTGTCCGCGGAGTCCGCGTACTCTCTATTCTCGCCGTTCCCTTTGATTCCCCGAGGAGTCCTCGGGGAACGACGAGAATACGCCTTAGTTCATACCTTGTCACAATCAGACTAACAATCAAAATACAGCTTGTCAACTGAAACAACATCCTACTATCCCTTGCTTTCCAAAGGCTAGTTATTCAGCATTGATCACTATCTTTGTTCTAGAATTTATCTTCTCAGGACCCCGACACGTGGGGTTTGTTATTGTTTACTTTTTACTTCGACGACCCCTAGAGTAGTCGTTTTAGTAGATCTATAGTAAATTTACCTGACCGCTAGATGGCATCTAAATCGCCAAAAAAGTAAAAGACTATATTGGTAGAAACTAAAGTGCTTGGGTCCCAACAGCAGTCATTTTAGTAGGTCTATAGTAGGCTTGGGTTGCTACTTTGCTAAAGTAAAATTCCCCACCCCATTAGCGAAAAAGTATAACAAAAGAAAATTAAGACCTACCTATAAAAATATGCTGTTCGAAAAAGTTATAATAGTTAACATACCTCCATCTTGGAGGTACAACCTCGATGTCTGAAGTTAACTTTTAATACATAGTCTCCAGTATTTTCTTGGATAGATCGGGTTCACGTTGTGTCTTTTCTACGGGAGTATTCGGTATTTGGGTTTTGGTTTTCTCTACCCATAGACGAATCCAAACAAGACTGAGTAGAGAGCTTGTCCTGCCGAATGAATCTCCTTGGATTTGACTATCCAATACCGTTGTCAGCTTAAGTTTCAGTTGCGTTATCTATATTTAAACAGTTATTTACAACTAAATATAACTAACCTGCCAAGAAACCACACAGATCTGTGATTGGCTAGGACAGGACAGTAATTCATAATAATTAAAAAACAAGCAGAATCAAGAAATTACCGGATTCATCCTTGGATCACATTACCTTAAATCGTATTGTCCAGCGACAAAGGTGACAATGCTTCCGTAGGGTAAGCACAAGAATAGAAATAGAAAAGAACAAAAATCAACATGAACTGGTTTAATTAAGAAATTCCAAAAATGCCCCGTGCATATGCGGTCAAATCGAATTCTTGCACAGCAAATGTAGCCGAGCCGTTACCGTCTTCCCGGGATCTGCTGTACGCCCATTCCCGGCACCAACCGAAATCAGCGGTCCATAAATTAGGCGATTCATCTTTCAAAAGCTTAAACATGTTTATTTTAATGTTCTACCACGTGGCACGGCTGGTGTCAGCCGGCACCAGGCACCTGCTGTAGTATCGAGAGTGGGGCAACCCCTCAAATGTAACACAGCTCTTCTGCTAAATGAAAACAGATAGCGCGAATGTGTCTTGGGCAAATCCTCTCTTCCGTTTGTGCTAATGTGGGGCCGACATGTCTATCTTCCCGTCCCAAACTTCTGTTTGCTTCCTTCGAAAGTTTCCCCACGGCAACCAACCAACACCAAATTTACCCCCTCCTCAGATTGCGGCAGCTTAAAGTTCGTATCGAAACGTGAACTTCTTAATCCTAATCCAATACTCAGCTTTTGCTTGACATAAGTATGAAGGAATGAATATATTACTCAGAAAAGCCCAAGAGCCATGACCTTAAATTGCCGTGAACCGCACTTCCAGCGTATACGATGGGGGATGATCGTCCAGGGTTTGTAGCTTTGTTGGTAGACGTCGTCGTTACATGTTACTTCTAAAAATCGGCCTTGATATCAAAATGTGAGTACCTGCATTTCAACCCTTTGTCAAATGGTTTGAATGCATCAGAGCTTCTATCTCTCTTGGATCGTTCGTCGTCAAATCAACAGACTCTTTATGATGGATTGGCTAAACATTCAAATCTTCATTGTCAAATTTTGCTCTTCGGTTGTTCAAGAAGCTAGTAAATCAATCTGCACCGCTGCTGGGCGCATCGTCGTCAACCGGGGGCGCTATAATCGTAAAGCTTTGCGAAATTTGTACAGCACCTTCTGCGATCCTTCTATACTACTTCGTTCTGGGTCACTTATGTTCTGCGAAAGAAGGAGATTAAAAAGATGAGATCATATCATTTCAGATGTGCAAAGCACGTGCTACACTTGTCGAAATTATGTCATAACCATACATTGACTTAGAAATTCAAAGTTCAAGATGCAAGTGTTACCCTGATGTTTCCTCGTCGCCATACAAATCATGGACAACAGGGCCCAACCAGCGCAGGACGTTATCCACTGCTTCCTGGCCGAAGGTTGTTTGCATGTTTTCTAGAAAATTTAACTACTTCCGGAACATATTTTAGGTTGCATAATAACAGGAACCCGCTGGAGAGCGAGGCCCCTGCATCAGCCTCTAATGGCTATTTAGCAACAAAATGTTGATGAAATTTGCGAAATTTGTTTGTATGTTTTCTAGAAAATTTAACTACTTCCGGAAGAGATTTTAGGTTTTAAAAGGGCCCATCCCCAAAACTGAACCTAAGCCCAAACAGAGCGATCAGAGTGTCATTTTGGATCACATCACAAATCAAAGCAAGGGCCACCTATCATAGATAAGCTTGAAGTTTTTGGTCACGTCATATTTCAAAGAGTTTGAGACATTTAACTGGAAACTGGTACATGACGGTGCTACAGCTCGAACTTTTCCAAACAAAATGACCATCCGAAAGAAAATTGAAACAGAGCAGCCTTTGCTGTAACCCACGTTAAACAAAGGTTTAGAACTTTTCTTACCGTTTTACAAAATGAACAAGTTGGGGTTGGGTGGAAAAGGCAATGAGTGATTTCTGACACTCTCCCCTTCCTAGTCTCATATTTTGTCCTCCTTCGGGGTGGTACCCCCACTTGAATTTTCTAGGGGGCCCTCAACTGTCCAGGAAGAAATCGTTAGGTGACGACTCGACTCGACGCCATGTTACAAAGATATTTATTGCGCCTTGAAGACAGTCGATCCTCGAAGAATAGGTCATTATCTCGAGTTTGAAAGTTCAATTTTAATGAGTGACCTTGGTCAACTGATATAGCGCAACCAGATTTCACAAAACTCTATGTGACTAAGTCCAAACACGCCAGTGATCCTTAGGAAGAAGGAGTAATCGTGGCCGTACGACTCAAACTCAACGACTAAAATCCTTTGTCAATCAATCACCGCGATCTTTGGGAGCAGCTGTGACACAGCTTCAGCTTTTCTTCCGCTAGGTACCCGGAGAGGCCGGAGATTTTGCATTGGCAAGGAGAGATAGTCATCAACAGTATTGTGATGAGAAACTGATATTTAGGGCTATTTCCGGCTATTTTTTCTGTTTTTCCTGGGTAGCTCTGAACCCCCTTGGAAGCCCCCCCCCCCCCCTGGAATGACACCTCTATCCGAAAGGCTTTTCCAGAGTGACACAATTACGAACTCGCCTTCTACTCTGGCCAACAGTTAAGATGATACAAGATTTCAGGCATCACACATTCGTGTGCTTTACGACAAATTGAAGAAAGATAAGTTTTGCAAGGATTAACCGTTTGCAAATTCACATAAAGAAAACTCATGAATATGCCACCGCTAATTATACACAAATGATTTCATCAAGCTCACGGTATGAATTTCGAGGGGTTATTGTCTGCACAGTGAGTAATTAGCAATGCAGTTATAGTCTCTATTAAGCAGTGTTCAAATTGGTATAATAAGCTGCGTAACGATATCCCGCTTCATCGTTTGTTGGCTAGCTAGAGCAACCCAATCAAGCGTCGATTTGATTAGAGCTGCATAAAGATAGGTGCCCACAGAACGCGAATTCGCGTTCGCCTAGGCGAATTTGACGTCACTAGCGGAAAAATGTCGCTTCGCTAGGCGAAAATTTCGTGCCGCGCCGTCTCAACTCCAAGTCGAATTATTTCCACGTCGCCTCATTTCGCGCTAAGGAAATTCAGGAGATCAACAATCAACCTTGCCAAGTAGAGTATATAACCAGATATAGAGGATATAACCATAAAGTTGACTTTTCACCCTATTGTCGTTCTAGTCCTACGTTTCGTATCAACATATACATATCTAATCCTGGCGAATTCGTTCACGTATTCGCTGCCAGTGGAGTGAACGAAACGAATTCGCTGAGCGGCGCGAAAGGATAAAATTCGTTGACGGAAAAAAGTCGCGTTCTGTGGGCACCTATTTAAGACGAAATAGGATAGATTTCTTTTTTCTCAATCACGCCCATCACGTCGTTTGAACAGTTCTGGACAGTGGTTTATATTAACTTGTTTAGTTCTTTTTAATCAACAGGACGAAGGAAATTGTAACCACCCACGGAGCTCCATGATGTTGGGGGTTACTGAATTTTGACTATTTTGGTTGTTATACTCCATCTTAACCTAGACGAGTCATAAATACAAATTAATTAATTTAATTACGATTTAATGCCGACCAAGCGATATGAGCTATATGAAACGCAACATGCAAACGATCCCTTCACGCTTCAAAGAATATTAAGCGTCACAAAATACTGTTGGAGCTTTAAAAAAAAGGTTACTGGTGAGGGTTTTCATGGGAATTTGAGCAATGCTTTAGTGTCATAATACGGAGCCATAAGCGATATTGAACGCTCTGTCTATGTTCAATCAAGTTCGAGTGGAAATCCCCCTCCTATTTCGCTAACTGACCACTTTCCCTTGCTTCCCGGTCACTTAATGTCACCGAAGCTTATCCCGTCTGATTAATTCCTCCGCAACTTTCCTTTACGACTTTCCATATTTTCCTGAAGCCACGTTATTAATTCCCGTATTTGTGCAATGTCTCCGGTTTGTTTTTGTTCGCCAGTTGAGTTTCATTTGTTTACGTTTCCCCTTGCCAGTTCTCGTTAACTCTATGGATTGTATGTATGCTTTTTGGTTCCTTAGGAAAGGGAAAAGCTTTTGCCAAACACGTAGATGAGGATGAGAAACATATTAATGTGATGGGGGGAGGGGGGTTGAGGCTGCGTTGGAAGGAAGAGCAGCCATGCCATGTAGTCTGTAATCCGGACTGTACTAGAAAGAACCAGTGAATTAATCTTTAAAGGACACCTGAATGAAGAGTACCAAGTATCATCCCTAGCTGTATGACTTTCGTTAATATTGCCTGCAGAAAACCCAATCCAAATACGAACTAGTGTTTCCAAGCTATGATCTTTGCTCCATTTTGCATCTGTCCTTATTTCAGTTCCGAATAATTTTAGAAATAAACAGATGTCTCCAATCAACCCTTCTTCTGGAATATTTTTTAACCAGTTAAGCCCAAACGTATATCTAGAAGAAATTCCAATACGATCCGGCCAGCGCTGTACAAGGTTTGAATGAATTGCGCTTTTTGTCTTGGAGTCTGCATGTGCAAACCTCCAGAAACGAACATCCCTATTTGGAAAACGTCACGCGCAGGACAAGAATGCTCTCTGTGGCCATGTCTGTAAATGCATTCTCCATAGTGTGTTCAAGTATGGTTTCATTGTTCAGGTGACCTTTAATATACAGTTACGAAAGGTACATGTCGCAAGTATACCCTTCGCATGTATTAAACAATGGCTAAAATGGAAAGTCAGCCACGATCTTTGTCAGCAATACTCTGGCCCTTCTTGGCAAGGGTCCTTCGACAGGCTGTTTCTGAACCGTAAAAAAAGAACCTGCCTGTTGAGGACCCTGCGTAGCAGGTCCAAAATATCGCTTACAAACATCGTAGGTGACATTCCGCTTTTAGCCATTGTTTAATATGTTTCCCAGTCAGCTTGCGCTCAAGGAGCACATCCTTCGCACTTTCTTAACGGCTTATAAATAAGCAGTATTATTTATCCATGTGGTACCCATTCATTAAAAACACAGAGTAAGAAGTGAGAAAATACAATAACGAGCTGCTGAATGTGTACCCTTCCTAGAACATTAGATAAGATTTATTTACACTAACAGCCAAAGGCCATGGCAAATACATGAAAAATAAGCACAAACAAACAAAAATAATACCATCTATAAGCACCTGTCCGTATGGGCTAGGGCCAAGGGCGTCACTAGCCTTTTTCCCTTGGGGGGGGGGGGGGCGCCTGGTTTGTGCTGACGGACTAAAAAATGTGCCGACAAACTACATTTACATACACTACATATACACTATATGTACATTTCCCGCCAGCATAATAGAACCGGTTTAAAACTAACTGTAAATTGTAATCCATCACTTGAGATTATTTCTTTAGTGTAATTTCGTATATTCAAGTAATTTAATATATTATATTTGGCTTTTCATTTCATGTTTCACTAAAGAGCTCACAACAACTGTACACAGAACAAGTTAAAATAAGCGGCACAGGCGAAATTTTTTTAATCTGCCTTTTTTCAGTTTTATTGCTTATACCTAGCCTACTCTCTAGCTTTGAACGTGTTTCAAACGCTCAAAAATTAAAATCCTTAAACTCCAACTAAATAAAACATCGTTCTTCCAAATAGAGAATACTTTACATAATGCGCCGCAGGCGGAAATTTGTTTATAACTAACTGTAATGCATCAGTTGAGATTAAACTTCCCGGATGGGTCGATAAACGTGTACAGAATTTGATTTCTTACGTTTAAAGAGAACCCGACGCCCGACAAAATCATACGGCATTTGATTCTTCTGTATCTTGCACGACTAGACTGTATAGAACTTGATTTACGTGTAAAACAAAACAAAAAAACAAAAAAAAATTCCTGGGTGTGGCCGACGAAATTTGCAAAATTTGATTATTACGTATAAATAGGGATGTTCCGACGATTCGATCGACACCCAACAGAATCATACAAAATTGTAATCCTTCTGTATTCCTTATGTATAAAAAGAACCCGATCTCCCAACGGGACTACCGAGACCCGATAAAAGCATTCAGAATTCGATTTCTTCTGTGTTTTGCCCGACAAATGTTTGTAGGATTTTATTTCTTGCGTATGAAAAGAACCCGATGTGCCGAAGAGTCGACCAACGCCCGACAGAAGCATAACATTTTTTTATTTCTTCTGTATTCTCTATGTATAAAAAGAACCCGATATGCCGACGAGAATAACGAGGCCTGACAAAAACATGCAGAATTATATTTCCTGTGTTTTGCCCGACAAATGTTTGCATTTCTTGCGTATAAAAGAACCCGATGTGTGGACGAGTCGACCGACGCCCGACGAAAGCATACACAATTTTATTTCTTCTATGTTTGCTTTTATTTCTTCTGTGTTTTGGGCTCGAAAGTGCTTTCTCAAGACCTTTGAGTGGGGGGAGTCCCCCCCCCCCCCCCGTAGTGACTCCCGTGGCTAGGGCTACCCTGAGGAACCTCGCCAACTATTTAACACTCATAAGACAACTATCTCCAATGGCCCTGCACATCCATTCTTCATCCACCCCTCTTTTATTAACTCCAAAAATTTCTAACCTAAGTTCATTCAAATTTCACACAACAAATGTTTCAAATTCTCATCCATACTACAATAAATCGAACATGAGTAAGGACCGGACCGACCCATTACGAACAAGCACACTGTAGACATGAGTTGCCAACTCTTCAGTTCAGACGAGATTGCCGAGCAGCAACGAGTAAAACCTTAAACCGTCGGCTGACATCGCCGAGTTGCGGTTATGAACCAAACTGTCGGCTGTCGTCACCGACGTGTCGGTCATGATCCAAACAGTCGGCTGACAACTCCGACGTGTCTGTCGTGATTCAAACGGTTCGTCTTAGCCCCAACAACAAAAAAATGGCAAGAAATGTCAAGCGAAATTTTGTTTTTTCCAGCCATATCAGTTTCAACGATGACGATTTCGTACAGCCTGCGCAGAGTATGTGAATTTTGTTTACTGTTACTGCTCACAGCACCGAAGAATTTTGGGGTTGAGGGAGTGTGCCCCCCTGGTTGCTATTGTGATGATGTCAGACTTGAAGTTGTCTGTGACTCTTCAGGGCTAGATGTCGTGCCGATCACTCTCAACCCTTCCATACAGGTAAGCCTCTCTTTCATATACTTATTTGTTTATATTATTTCATATATTTATATGTCTTACATAATTTATTTTTGATCATTTTATTTGTAAAAAACGACCAACTAGGGTCAAAAGAAGACAAAGTAAATAATAACACTGGCTTTACAATAAACTACAAATAAAAACAAAAACATCTATATGTATATATATGATATACACATAGATCACATACAGATATTCCTTCAGACCAAGCTGACTGCGAATCATATTTGACGGTGCAAAACGGATACGGTAAGTCAGCTACATTTTATTAGAGCTATATTGCGGCCCCTCTTGGCAAGGGTTCTCTTCAGGCTCAAGCTGGAAAATGAACTCAATGGAAATGAGTTCGTCTGTAGCCTATGTATAGTGATAGTAATGGAAGTATTTTGCGCAAAAACCCTCAAGCCTTTGGATGATGGTAACAAAAAGAAAAAACACTTCAAATCAAAGAGATCAACTGACACATCGAACTAAAGAAAACCCTATCTGTTGGCTGAAGCTACCTCTGTGACCCAACCAGTTCTCTTAATTTCCTTGAAGCATGTAGCCTACTTGTGGTGAGAACTGGAGTATGGGTTTGATCCTTTTTCGTTTGAGATCTTAATTGTACAATTAACCACCTTTTAATGTTGGAGGCTTCGTCACTACCGTCTACATTTTCTTTTTGTTTCCATTTTTATGTTCAGCTCAGTTCAGTTCAGTTCAATTTTATTAAATTCAAAATAAAGGAACAAAATAAATTTCGCCCCCTACCAAGCTCCATGGGCCGTTACATAGGGGTTAATACCACAATAATTAACAAATGAACGAGTCTCTTAACTAGTACAATAACATAAAAAGAGAACAATTGAAGAATTTGTTTTATTTTTACCTACCGCTCCATCCTCAAAGTTCATCTCCAGGTCTGCACCAATCTCCCACAATCACTAATTTTCAACAAATAAATAAAATAAAAAAATACTCAAGCCTAGCATCCACGGATGTGCCATATAGCGATCGCGATTTTTGTCCGTCCGTGGTTCTTTCGGTCGGTCCGTGTTTTGCTAGTTCGGGCAGTTCGACACAAGGAAGGACGATGAAACTTCGCAGGCATATCAGCGACCCCAAAAGATTAAGTTGGAAAGAATCACATCCTCGATCCGAGAATCATGGGGGAGTGGAGGGAGGGGAATCCGGAATATCGAAGTATTTGTAACTTCTGAACGGGTGACCGGATCTTAGTGAAACTTGATATTTGGGAAAGCCCACGTGTCTCAGACGACCAACTTCAAATCCGGACCTGATCCGGTTACTTTGGGCGGGGGGGGTAAAGAAGGGGGGAACTGGAAATCTTGGGAAGCGCTTAGAACGAAGGGATTGGGATGAAACTTGGTTGGAAGAACAAGCACAAGTCTTAGATACATCGTTGACATAACCGTACCGGATTTGGGCACTGTGGGAAAGCTGGGGGGGGGGGGGGAGTATTCTGGTGATTCCGCGAGTCGGGTACTTCCTGATGTGCTAGGATGATGAAACTTGGAAGGCGTAGCAGGCATCCGAACAGACTGACTGGAGAATAAATGTTTCCCCGATCCGACCATCATGGGTCAGTGGAGGGATGGGGTCCTGGAATCTAGTGGCATGAATAACTTTTGGACAGGGATCGTAATTGAATGAAACTTGGCAAGTAGAAAGAGCTATCGTCTCAGATGTTCCATTGTTTGGATCATTTCAGTGTTCTGTTTAAAAGAGATATTTTCGTCAAGGATAAGGCTAACATATTTGAAAATAGAGGGTCTTCAAAGTTTGCCGTCAGAGAGACGAAGTTTAACAGAAGCCGAAACTGACCATACGAGGAGAAAAGCATGCATCAACAATTTGATATAAAAAAAAAAACAGTCAGAATCAATTATAAGAGCTTAGGTAAGGACATTACTTGAACCAAATCTGAGGGATATTATTGAACCAAATCTGAATGCCAACCCAGAATCACAGTTCTGTCGGTAAAATGTCTTGCTAAGAAAAGAGGAAATAGGAAAGACGGGTGTGTTTTTTTTTTTTTAAATATATTAATGTAAAACAATTTAAATGGTATTTTTGTAAAATGAGATTTGCGAAATGCTCAACGGAAGTGAGATAAAGAACGAATAATGAAGAGTGACTGGCGTGGGTATTTTAAAAGTTCGTCCTGGCAGAAGGTCACGTTGTCGGTTTTTGAAACATCGGAACGACGGTTTGCGAGAGTTACTCACTGGTCAGACGTATTTTTGATGCGGAAACACTGATTTTAATTAACAGTTATTTAAGATTTCCATTAACTGTGGATCCTAAATGAAATCCTGGTCAGTCGCAAGAAATGAAACTTCAATGGGACTTGCCCTCCGACCAGTTTTAGGGGAGTTGCCTAAAGGAAATCCGTAAAATTATTAATCTATAAGTTACGAACGGTTGATCCGATTCCAGTGATACGAAAATTAGACAGTACCGAGTTTATGCGGCCTAAACATGTTATTTGGTGCCCGGAGCGGATTCGGTAACGGTGAAGGGATAAGGGGGGGGGGGGGGGGGACTGGAAATTGGCAGATATGCTCCGATTAGAGCCAAACTTGATGGATCGAAAAAGATTTGTTGGATATGCGGCATTTCTGTATCTGAGTCGCATTCAGCCACAGTGGAAGGAGGTTGTAGGGATAATCCCGCGAATTTTGTAGCTCTCATAGGGGTCAAACGAGTGGAGCGATATTAATTAATAAAATTACAATATTAATAAATAAAATCTAGTAGTATGGAGATAACATATTTTGGGGCTCAGACCCGATCCACCACTGCTGGGGCACAGGAATTCCCCGAAATATGTCAAAATATGTATAAAACTTGGTGCCTGGCAACAAGAGATGAAACCATCGATGACGTCTAACGTGTCCGAACAGGAAATGACCAGGGTGGGTGGAGTTTGAGTTGAGAGGCCTTCCAGATATTTTGTGGCATGCCATCAAACGAGTGGAGTACTATTGAGATGAAATTTAGAAGGTGCAAATGTCATATATGCTCACGATAACCCATGTTTGGGTCCAAGATGGATTTGACCTCACCGGGTGTGGAGGGGGGTGGGGGAAAGGAGCACTGAAAATTTTCCAAAAATGCTCAGGTTACGATTAAAAATGTATGGTTGGTAAGATCAGATGTTCTCGATAACGTATTTATGTGCTCGAACCCGATTCTGTAGGTATTGCGTGTGAATTGAGGTAGTTTTATTGCTTAGTCTTAGTTTTCCATTGGTTGCTGACCCTAGTCGTCCTGATAAGATAGCCCCTGTACTCGTGAGATTCGCAAGCAAAGAACTGGCGGAAAAAGTGTTCAAAGCAAAAGGAAAACTTGCGAAAACAGGACTCTTTCTATCGGAGAATCTCACGAACCGAAGGCGTGACATTCTGCAGGCTGGTCGAGACCAGTACGGTAATAAGAACGTGTGGTCCAGCCGCGGTCGTGTGTACGTTCGGCTCCCAGGAAATGATACGACGCGCAGGCTTTGGTCCCTTGACGATATCTGTTAGTAGTAATAACCTCGTGCTTTAACGTATTTTTATATTTGTTAACATATGTGTAGTGCTTCTAATTTCCCTGCATATTCAAATCAATCAGATGACGTGCTTTTGAAGGAATTTGAAAACAACCCGTTTTCACCTGATAGTGTTCTTGGAATGCCTATTGCGGGTGACGATGATTGTACTAGAAATCTTGTAACTGATCATCCTCGCCCAAGCAAATACATTTCTCTTGGTTGTTCAAATTCAAGTGAATGGGCGAATACCTCAGATAATGGTATGATTTTTGGGTTGTGGAATTGCCAAGGTTTGCGAACTGCTTATTCATCTTTATGTGACACTTTATCGTCACTAATTTGCGTACCGTCGATAATTGGTTTGTGTGAGACTTTTGTGTCTAAGAAATCGCTTCCTTGGGATTTTCCTTTTCCCGGTTACAAATGTGAACGTCGCGAACGATCCTCCATGGAAAAAGGCGGCCTTGCTTTGCTAATAAAAGATGATATTTCGTATTGGGTGAGAGAGGATCTTTCCCTGTGGCTTGAAGGTAGACTTGAAACAATGTTTATTGAAATTAAGAATACTCGTGGAAAAAACTTGATCCTTGGTTTAGTGTATAAAGTCCCTTCTTACAATGATAAGGAATTTCTTCAGCAATTGGGAAATGTACTTGAACGGGTAAACGATGAAAACAAAAGTCGAATAATAATGGGGGATTTCAACATAAATCTTTTAAATAAGAAGGATAGTTACGATTTTGTAAACTTAATGATTTCTTCGGATAACTATCCGTTAGTCACTGTTCCAACTCGAATAACAAACAAGTCGGCGACGCTAATTGACAACATTTTCTGTGACAGTGCATTTTTTGAGAGGTCTTTGGCTGATGTGGTTGTTACAGATGGATCTGATCATTTTTTCCTGTTATCCAAAATAAGACTAAACAGTAAGGAGCGGTTTAAGATTAACACAAGGCAGTCTTATCGGTTAATGAATGAAACAAATTTACACAAGTTTAGTAAGATTTTGGACGAGCAAGATTTTTCTCCAGTAATAAATGAAGATTGCCCAAGTAAAGCATATGATCTTTTTTCAGAAACTATAACAAAAGCAATGGATTTGGCTTGCCCCCTTCAGGATTGTAAGAAAGGGAAAAGGAATTTTCCAAGAAAACCCTGGATGACGCCTGGACTTGTAATCTCAGTAAAAAATAAAAATAAACTTTTTCGTGTGTATATAAATGAACCTTCTATTGAGAACCATGCGCGTTATAAAGCGTATCGCAATCAGTTAAATTCTATACGAAGAAGAGCTCGGATTAAATATTATGAAGATCAGTTTGCTTCTTGTAATGGGAATATGAAGAAAGTATGGAAGAGTATAAATGATTTACTTGGTAAACGGCCATCTTGTGATGAGATTAAAATATTAAATTCTGCTCACGGAAGGCTCGAAGATCCCAAGCTAATTGCTGATTACCTTTGTAATTATTTTTCTTCCGAAGGCAGACGACTGTGTGAGGAAGCGCGTCGTAAAGCAAACCCAGTCCCGCTAGCGATAAACAGACCACTTTTTTCAGAACTGCATTTTACTGCATGTTCATCTGAGGAAATTAATAAAATCATTAATAATATGAAATCGAATTCTTGTGGTGTTGATGGGATAAGTTTAAAAATTGTAAGGGCAGCTAAACAATCCCTAATTCCTATACTTGTCCATTTAATAAATTTATCTATTAAAACAGGAATCTTCCCTGAAGCTTTGAAGCTGGCGCGGGTAATTCCTTTACATAAATCCGGGAAAAAAGATGAAGCAAGTAACAAAAGACCAATATCAATCCTTCCTTTTTTTTCTAAAGTTTACGAAAAAATAGTGCACGGTCAACTTTCCAGACACGTTGAAGATAATAAAATTCTGCTCGATACTCAATTTGGGTTCCGCAAAGGTCTGTCAACGGACTTAGCTATCATTAAACTAGTAGATTGGATTAACGAAGCTTTTGAAAATGGTTTGATTCCAGCTGCAATATTTTTGGACTTAAAAAAAGCATTTGATACTGTTGACCACCATGAACTACTAAATTCTTTACAGTCTATTGGAATAGGGGGTAAAGCACTAGACTGGCTTCGGTCATATTTATTTGGAAGGAAACAAGTAGTCATGAACGGTAGTATTACATCGGAACAGTGTGCAATCCATTGCGGAGTGCCACAGGGTTCGATTTTGGGTCCATTACTTTTTATTATTTTTATTGACACGGTTAAATATTTCCTATCCGAAGCTGGTATTCTTTTATTTGCTGATGACACTCTTCTTTTTTTGTCTGCCCCTTCTGTACCTGATTTATACGAAAAGCTAAAAAAAGCACTAGCTGAATTTACCAATTTCACTGATTCTCACCTACTAACCCTGAATTTTTTTAAAACAAACTATATGGTATTCTCGAGAACCTCATCCCTAACAAGCCCTGGTCAAGTTATGGTGGGTACTTCAGTCATCAAAAGAGTGCAATCCGTCAAATACCTTGGTTTTCTACTTGATGAGAATTTGTCATGGAAAGAACACGCCGATATTCTGTCGTCTAAACTTTCTCGGTCTCTTGGAGTGATAAGGGGAGTTAAAAACATTGCATCATCTAAAATTCTACGAATGATATATTATGCTATTTTTCATCCTTACTTAATTTATGGATGCTCCGTGTGGGCTAGCAATTTTGTATCTTGTTACAAGAAAGTTCAAAATCTACAGAACAGTGCTATCCGGGCAATCACGTCGCATGACCCCAATAAGAATCGCAGTGAACGTTTTAGATCTAATAAAATAATGGATGTCGCCACAATTAGAGATTACCAAGTTGCAGTTTTCACTTATAAGTATTTTAATGATCATTTAAATTCATCTTTTCAGAATTTGTTTTCACAGAATCAGGATTTCCACGAGTATTCTACTCGGAATGCCGGACAGTTGGCGAGTGCCCCCCGTAAAACAACAAGAGCTTCTTTCATAATAAAACACTTCGCTCCGGGGGTGTGGAACTCAATACCTGAGGAGGTAAGGGTTGCGTCTACCCTTTCAGCGTTCAAGTCACAGGCCAAGTCTTTTTTCTTATCGAGAACATAAAGTTTGAAAACATAATTGATTTTTTTCTTTTTTCCTTCCTTGTTTTTTTTTTTTTTTTGTGAGGGGGGAGCAAGGGCGTTTTGTTGATGGAAGATCGTTCGTTAGTGAATTTCTCTTGCCAGTTTGTTATGCCCTCATTCTTCTTTTCTTCTTCTTCTTTTTTCTCTCCTTCTTTTCTTTCTTTTTTTGATTTCTTTGGTTTGTTTCCCTTAAGATTATATGAATGATGAATAAGCCCCGCCCATTGCCAGGCCTTATGTTAGGCCTTATGGTGGGGCCATAAACAGTTAATGGTGTTCTCTATTTTTATGAATAAAATGAACTGAACTGAAGTCTAATGTATTACTTGATTTAATTCTGCTGGAAAAGGTGCGACATAAACATCCATTGGCCGGTCCTTTTTAATTGGTCGCTGGAGTCTTCTTTTTATTTTGAATTACCGGGCCGAGATGTTCACTTGGGACTCGTGACTCGGCCGGACTTCGAGACGAGGACGAGTTTGAGTCCTGCTACGTGGACGACGAGTCCGAGACCGTCTCGAGTCCAGAGTCCGAGTCCACCAACTCTGGAAGGGGGGGCACCGAAAATCTCATGAAACACTTACAGCCGAGGGATTGGGATGGAACTTGGTGGGAAGAACAAGCATTAGCCACAGATACGTAATTGACAGAACCAACTCATATCGGGGCTCAGTGGGGGGAGTTGGAGTGTTTCCCGGAATTCCGGTGATTGTCAGTTAGGATAGTTCCAGATATTCTAAGGGACGCGATGAAACTTTGCAGGCATATTAGTGACTTAGGGACCCGACATAATGCTCTAGGAAAACTTGAATCCGACCTTCTTTTATGGCAGTTGTGGAAAGTTGAATCCGGAATTCACTGGTTTCCGTAAGTTGCGAACGGGTGGGCCTATTCGAGTGAAACCTTGTGGGTGATAAGAATTGTATGATGACCTAGACAAGCAACAAACAGCAAGCATAATGTAAATTCGGTAAAATTTTCGGTATGCCAGGAAGACGCGAAGTTTGTATGTTTGGGAGAATAGGTGTCAAATTGTCCCCGTTATTATGAATTTGACATTTCTGAAGCGATATATGAATTCTTTCAAACGGAGTTCGCTAAATTTTGTAAATTTTGTTTACAAGTAAATTTTGTAATAAGCTTGTCATTATATTGAAGTTTAATGAGGGTTGTAAGTTCAAGTTTAGGAAGGGTCAATGTAAATATTAAGTTTCTGCCGGAAATGCGATAGAATTTGTGCTAGCTAGCGCATTTGCGTATCCTGGGGCTGATTTTTTAGTCTATTCTTAATCATCGCAATAAGGGTTTGAATAACAGCAATCTGCTGGTGAAATTGGATGTGTTATGGTTGGCTTTCGCATTTTGCTGTGTTCCACGTCTTAACATCGATCCTCCTGTATTACGAAGTCGAATTCACCATCGCTTGAATTCTTTTCTCGTCATTTCACGCTATGATTGCGGTATGCGGTATAATCAAAATTGTATGCGGCATTGCCTCAGAGCCGCGGTATTATACCGCGAAATGCTGTGTAAGTGGCAACACTGAACTGGAATGCCATGTTTCACAGACCATTCGCAAAATCCATGGTAAGACTCCCCTGTGCTCTCCATCTAGCAACAGAAAGGTCACGGAGTAATAAGCAAGAAAGTTGAAGAAAGAGAGGATAAGAATGTCCTTAAACATCACGGTCCTTGATAATTCTGTTGCTTTTTCCCTCTTCGCCAGAAGCACTTACTAGATTGCGTTCGGGGTAAAAACCTCGAATCTTCTTGTAGGTGTTCTCCCACATTCCAGTAATGAGTTCCGAACTTGTGAGTGCTAACGATTGCTTTTGCAGACTCCAGAGATTACGGTTTTGAGCGTTCGTCGCATAAGCTTTTCTTCGGTTCTTTTAAGGACCCGTCGTAGGTATAATGCCAATGCAACCTATGTCCGTAACTGCAATCATTAATTCTCGCAGACCCAAATTTAATCAATTACAATCTGAGCCCGCCAACGAACCCTCGCTAATCTTTGCACTATTGCCACGATTCACTAGTTTCCATGCGCATAATGCTCCCGACGAGTATTCGTTTATCATGCTACTGATGCGTAAAACCAGTTTTCCGAATTTTGCCAAGTTTTTGCTAGAAGTCAATGGGTTTATTCAAACAATGTTTACTACGGATACGTCAGCTATGATTCTTCATCAGCGATATTTCGGCCCTTCTTGGCAAGGGTCCTCGTCAGGCTGTCAATCCTCTGGTTCTACTTCGGGGAAGGAAACAAACCTGTAATCCTGACGAGGACCCTTGCCAAGAAGGGCCGAAATATCGCTGATGAAGAATCATAGCTGACGTATCCGTTGTAAACATTGTTTGAATAAATGTTTCAAAGTCAGCTTGGGCTCAAAGAATATTTAGAAGTCAATGGGTCTGGGAAAAGGCTTAAAACAGCCAAAGCCGTGGATAATTTGTTGAAAGAAGAGCTTAGTTTTAAAGTAGTCAGATAGTTTTCAGTACTGGAACATAAACAGTAAATAGTGCGTGGTGTGCTTTAATTTGTTGGCTCATTCTGTTGTACTACAATAAAGGTCGAGCTACTATATAGTAACATAGATTTAACCCCCCCCCCAAAAAAAAAAAGCTAAAATAGGCCATGGCAACAAATTAAACAAAAACAGTAATAAACTGGAACAGTTCATACTTCATTAAAAACCTACTATATTCATACTTTTCGGTGTTGCGAAGTGACCCGTGAAATCTTACCAGCCATCCTCACATCTTCAGACTACCAATCATACTACTCATCCAGTTTTCATCAAACACCCTCACGTATCCTGCAAACACTTCTTTCCTCAACTCTATTAATTCTACCCATTCACACATGTCATGCACCGCACTTTAATTCTGATCTCCACACATGAGAAATACTGACCAGCACGTTTGGAAGAACTTTCATTATACTTTCTTCTAAAATGGTGTTTTATACTTTCTTCTAAACTGGTGTTTTATACTCATGTGAGCACCTCCCTAAATTTTTCCATACTTTAATTTTGTTTCTTGCCGATAAAACAGTTAATGTTTCAGCCGTCTTTTACACCAAAGTAATTTCAGATAACCTCTTCTTCTTCCACATCATTGATTTGACGATCGAACAGCTAGTAAAAAGCTAGTAACAAAAATTAGAGACGTCCGTTCGGACGCTATCTGAACGTGAAAGATAAAATTTCGACAAAGTTCCTGCGTGGGAACGGTGCATAACCTGAAACGCTGAACGGTGCAAAACCTGAAAGAAGAAACATAAGGAAGTTGACCGAAGTTTTTGAATATTCTTTCACCGTGGTATGTAAGGATATATGAGCTTTTTAAATAAACATTTTCTGCAAGTATTTGCAGTTTAAGTTGCCTGGTATGGGTTTTAGGTTTTTCGTCAGTGACGGTTTACTTCTAGGCCCTAGGGGACGTAGTATGCCTCTTATCTGTATTGCAGATGCCTACGCTGTGTTTTAAATTTTTGTCCATTTTGTTTTTTCTTCTTTTTCTTTCTTTATTCTTCACTCCTTTATACTCTACTTGGAAAGTACCGGTCAGGTACGGGTAATAAACACATTACTTACGTACTGTACAGTTAAAACGGCGATCTTGAGTTTTGCACCTGGAACTCAACTGAGAACCTGTGGTCCGTGGTGCCCGAAGGGTTAGCCCACCAAACTCCTAAGCGAAGGGTTGTTGGTTCGAGTTTCGGTGTTCCCTATCGTTTGTTTCGGAGCGGGGGTTTGTGGTGTACAGGGGCGTCATTATGGAGGGAGGAGGGGGAGACTCCCCCCCCCCCACCCAAAGGTCTTGAGAAAGTACTTCATCGGGCGAAGCCCGGCGAAAGTTCACTATACAATTCTGTATGCTTTTGTCGTGCGTCGGTCGACTCGTCGGAACATCGGGTTCTTTTTACAAGCAAGAAATCAAATTCTGCAAATATATGTCGGGCAAAACACAGAAGAAATCGAATTTTGTAGGGCCTCAGGTATCTCGTCGGGCTCACTCCACTCACATCGGTTTTTTTTTTTATATAAGAAATACAGAGGAAATGCAGTATTAAATGTATTTCCTTCAAATGCTATTAAAATGTAAACAATTTAAATGGCGACAAGCTAAAAGCTGAACGACAAATGGAATATTAAAAACAAAAATAAAATGATTTTGTTGGGCATTGGTGGACTCGTTGGCACATCGAGTTCTTTTTATACCTAAGAAATCAAAATCTGAAAATATCTATCGGGCGCACCCGGGAAGTTAGTCTCGTCGGAACTTCAGGTTATTTTTACACGTAAGAAATCAAATTTCGTACAGTCTTATTGGCCAAAACACAGCAGAAATCAAACGCTGTATGGTGTTGTCGGGCGTCCGTATTCTCGTCGGCACATCAGGTTCTTTTTATACATAAGAAATTCTGTAAATGTTTATCAGGCGCATCATCGGCAGATCAGCTTCTATTTACACATTTACAAAATAAAGTTCTTTCCAGTTACTCTGTTCCGGAGAGCATTCGGGCGGCTGAGCACCTGGTTTAAAAAAAAAAAAAAAATGAAAAAGTATTTGTTAGGCCAAGGTTCATAGTTTTTTCCCCCTATTTTTCCTATTTTTCTTATTATTTTTCTTTTTTCTCATTATTGTTATTAAATGAGTTGATGGGAGATTGGTTAGTATTTCTTATTTTAGTGCTCTTTTTTGTTATTTTTTATGGCACTTGCCCTTCGGCCAAGTGCCATATAGCGATCGCAATTTCTGTCCGTCCGTCGGTCTGTCTGTCGGTCTGTCCACATAAGCTAGGACGATGAAACTTGGCAGGCATATCAGGGACCCCAAAAGATAAAGTTGGAAATATTCACTTCACCGTTTTGAGCATCGTGGGGGGAGTGGAGGGAGGGGGAATCTGAAGACTAGAGATATTTATAACTTCTGAACGGGGCATCGGATCTTAATGAAACTTAGTATTTGGAAAGACCTTGCGTTTCCGACGACCCGCTTAAAATACGGACCGGATCCGGTGACTTTGGGGGAGCTGGGGGGGGACCGGAAATCTTGGAAAACCCTTAGAGTGGACGCATCGGGATGAAACTTGGTGGGTAGAACAAGCACAAGTCCTAGATATATTGTTGACATAACTGGACTGGATTCGAGCACTGTGGGGGTCAAGGGGGGGGGGGGGCGGAATTCCGGCAATCCCGCTAGTTCGTACTTCCGAATGTGCTAGAACAATGAAACTTGGCAGGCGTGTCAGGGACCTTAAATGATTAAGCTGGAAATAGTCACTTCCCCGATCCGAGCATCGTAGGGGGAGTGGAGGGAGGGGGAATCCGGAATCTTGAGGTATTTTATGACTTTCGAACGGGTGATCGAATAGCAGTGAAATTTGATATTTGGAGAGATCTTGTGCCTCAGACGACCCATTTAAAATCCGGACCGGACCCGGTGACTTTGGGGGGGGGGGGGATCTGGAGGGGGGAATGTTGACATAACCGGGCCGGATTTGGGCTCTGTGGGGGAGTTGGGGAGGGGGGGGGGGGAATTCGGTGATCCCGCGAGTTTGGTAATAGGACTATGAAATTTGGTAGGCATATCAGGGACCCGAACAGACTGCCTTGAGAGTAGTTGTTTCCCCGATCCGACCATCGTGGGGAGCTTGGAGGGATGGGGAATCAGCAATCTAGTGGCATGCATAACTTTTGAACGGGTGGTCGGATTTGGATGAAACTTGGCAAGTGGAAAGAGCTATCGTCTCAGATGTCCCATGTGAAGTCCAGACCGGATCCGATACTTGTGGGGGGGGGATGGAGGGGGCCACCGGAAATCTCGTGAAACAAGCATAGCCCTGTAGACACGTTCTTGATAGAACCGGATCTTACCGGGGCTCTTTGGGGGGAGTTGGAGGATGTTTCCCGGAATTCCAATGGTCGCTAGTTATGATGAGGCTTATGCCCTAGATGAAATATTTTAGGGTTCGGACCGAATCCGAGCACGGTGCTCGAGCAATTTCCCGAAAAATGCTCAGATTCGAGTGAAACTTGATAGGCGGTAAGAGAAGATGCTTTAGATGATTAATTTATGTGTCCGAACCAGATTTGGACGTGGCAGGAGGAGTTGGAGGGGGGGGGGGGGGGGGTCCGGAAATAGTGTGGCAGGTTTAGGAATCAACGAGTGGACCTAAACTTAAAAGGTAGACATGGAATATGCCCTAGATGATCCGACGCAATGCCAGAAATACTCAGACTCAAGTGAAACTAGATATCCTATTTCTAGGTCCGAACCTAGGGAGGTTGAAGGTGATATTTTGTGACATTCTCATCTAGTTTCTTGCATCAACTACTCGTAACAAGTGCCATATGGGCTCGTAGCTCTTGTTGTTTCTAGTTAATTATTAGTTAGGAAATGACTTTTATGTACCCGCCTAATTGCAAGGTTTAGGAATCAACGAGTGGACCTAAACTTAAAAGGTAGACATGGAATATGCCCTAGATGATCTGACGCAATGCCAGAAATACTCAGACTCAAGTGAAACTAGATATCCTATTTCTAGGTCCGAACCTAGGGAAGTTGAAGGTGATATTTTGTGACATTCTCATCTACTTTCTTGCATCAACTACTCGTAACAAGTGCCATATGGGCTCGTAGCTCTTGTTGTTTCTAGTTAATTATTAGTTAGGAAATGACTTTTATGTACCCGCCTAATTGCAAGTGCTTTTTTGTACCTTCCTTGGAGCGGGTGCTGGCATCATAGTTAAATGTATTTGGGTCGTGAAATAAACTGAACTGAACTGAACTGAATTGTCGGGCAAAACACAGAAGAAATCGAGTTCTGAATGCTTTTGTCGGGCGCACACGGAAAGTTTGTCTCGTCGGCAGATCGGGATCTTATTACACGTAATAGATCAAATTCTGTAAACATCTGTCGCTCCAATCTCGAAAGTTTATGTCTCAAGATTTTTCTGCACACAAGAAATCAACGAAAGTTTAAGTTTTGTCGGTTAATCGGGCTTTGGTTTTACACATACAAAAAACAGATTCTGCAGACTAGTGAAAGTCTTGTCGGCGAATCGGAATCTTTTTTCATACTTAAGAAATCAAGTTAGATTCTTTGAACTTCTGTTGGGCGACCGCAAAAATGCACTCTGTTCATCAGCGTTTCCACAAAATTTCGCCTGCGGTGCATATTCTAGCATTCTCACGGTGTATCATTTAGTTGGTTTTTAGGCTTGAAATTCTTGGAGATTTGAAGCACATTGAAAGCTAGAATTGTATGGTAGATATAGATCAAATTTATCAAAAAAAGGTAGATTAAAAAAATTCGCCTGCAGCGCTTATATTTTAACTTCTTCTGGGTAGAGTCGTTGGAAGCAGAAACGAAAAGCCAAATATGTTAATTTAAATCTAAGAATTCACATAAAATTAAAGGAATAATCTCAATTCGGACAGTTAGTTTTACACAAAACTTAATTGGGCGTCGTGGAAATTCTTGGGGGTCTGAAATTCATTCGTATGATGGGTATAGCAAAATTTTTCCGGAGAGAAGGCAGATGCGGCGCTTAGTGTATCTTTTTCTGGGTACAATCGTTGGGAGATTTACTTTTAGCGAAAGCTGAAATGAAAAGCCGAATATTTGAATATATGAATTTGTATTAGATGGATAATCTCAACTGATGCATTACAATTTGTTTCAGACCGGTTCTATTATGTGCTGACGGGAAGTCTACGCCGTAGCCGCGAAGCGGCGTGTTTTGTCGGACATTTTATTAGTCCTGTAATCCTGAACAAACCTGATTACAGGTTTGTTTCTTTCCACGAGGTTGAACAAGAGGACTTAAAGCCTGACGAGGACCCTTGACAAGAAGGGCCGAAATATCGCTGATGAAGAATCGTAGCTGACGTATCCGTTGAAAACATTGTTGGAATAAACGGGACACCCCCCCCCCCCCCAAGTTTCCGGATCCAGTACAATTATGTAAATGATTTATCTAGAGCAGATGCTTGTCCTTCACTCAAGTTTCACTCCGACCCTTCATTCTAACCGTTTCTCAAGATTTCCGGTACCCCCCCCCCCCCCCGAACTCCATAGCTATCGAATCCGCTCCAGACTTCAAATAGGACATCAGGGATATATATCTATTAAGTTATTAAGTTTCATTCCAATCCGATCACCCGTTCGAAAGTTACACATCAATTTTCTGGAATCCCCGCCCTCCACCCCCAAGATAGTCGGATCGGGAAACTGATTATTTCCAAGTTAGTTGGTCAGGTCCTTGATACGCCTGCCAAGTTTCATCGTCCTAGCACATCTGAAAGTACCCTAACTCGAAAAAGTGTGAAAAAAACACCGGACCGACCGACAGACCGAATTGCGATCGGTATATGGCACTTGAGCTAGAGGCTGCAAGTGCCATATAAAAACGTAAAAGAATAAAAACCAAAACTACACAAAGAAACAAGAAAATCAACCCATGGGATATTTCGAGTCCGGATCTAAGTGCTCGCAAGCTCTGAACCTATTCCAGAAAGTGAGGGTATTTCCACAAGAAAATTCTGGTGCAGAACACGAGGTAAAGGTAAGCTAAAGGTATTAATATCAGCCTATATACAGCCTAACTGGCGGCGCTTCTCTCCATTCTATGCCTTCAGTCAGGATGTGCTATGGGCGGTTGGGGGCAGGGGGCTAGCCAACCTGGTGCTTTTGCACACCCTTCCTGTCACCTTCCCAGATTTCTCAAGGCACCCATTTGAAGTGGACTTTGGCTTGTCTAACAGGGTTATATCACCAGGGGCTTCAATAGCCATTTACCTTTGGGAGGGGGGGGGGGGACGACAGTTGTGCCGACGGACTAATAAAATGTCCGACAAAACTCGGGATGGAACTTTGTGGGAATAACAAACAGATGCTCTGGATAAATCATTTACAGCAACGGATTGGTTCCGGGCACTGTGAGGGGAATTGGAGGGGGAGGTCTGGAATTCCGTTGATCGCGGATTAAGGTACTTCCAGATGTTCTAGGACGATGAAACTTGGTTGGAGTATTAGAGATTCAACAAGATTTAGTTAGAAATTGTCATTTTCCAAATCCGACTATTCCTTAAATTGCCAATCTTGACCGCAAAGTAAGAAAAGTACTTTAAAGCGAAATATACATTTTCATGATCCCCATGAGCCCATTATCATTTTTGCCTCAAGGGTTTTGCTTGCAGATGAAGTTCTAGCTCCTTTAAAGTGCGCATCTTAACCGAAAAGTGAAAAAAATACTTTTAACCTTTCGGTATATACTTATGATCCCCAAGGGCTTGTTACCTTTTTTGCCTTAAGGATTTTGCTTACAGATGAATTTCCAGCGCCTTTAAAGTGCGATTCATTTTGGCAATGTCAGAAATAAATACTTTTTACCCAACGATACATGCTCGTGATTTCAAAGTCCATGATCATTCTTAAAATCTCAAGGGTTTGCTTACTAACGATCAGAACAAACCCACGAAAAGTCAAATACTATATTCCATCTCCTTACCCGATGAAAAATTTATCTCAAAATAGTACTATGAAGTAGTATGAAAAAGTAGCATGCAGTACTAACGATGCTACTACATGCCTCTACTTCAAGGCTACCGTGTTACAGCATACTAACTATATGCTACTATTATCAAGACCGGATGCTACTATGGCAAGACAGGATGCTACTGGATACTACTACATAAGATTGGACCAGTCTGAGGCACATTAAATGATAGTATTCTTTGCTATTACATAGTATTACATCCAACGTTTTCGTACTACTACCATACTACTACGCAGGCTACAAATTTTTCATCGGCTAACCACCCTTGCAAGTGCCATATAAGCTAATAGCTCTTGTTATTCATTCTATTGGTACAATAACAAACGGCGATTTGGACAAAGAATCTTCTTTTAGAGATTCCTTCACTTTCCGGAATGAGTTTAGGGCTTGCCAGCACTTGGTTTCCGGACCCTAGATATCCCAGGGGCTTATTTTGTTGTAGCATTAGTCTGATTGGGTGTCCTTCGATTCTTTCATGTTCTGGTTCATGCTTTGCTTTTCTCCACTATACAGTAATACACATGAGACGTGAGTCCCGCATGAGAATCGTCTGTAGGTGTCTCAGGAAAGTGTTTAGAACAAGCAGTTTCCTTTGCTTTTTTCGAAGCTCCCAAGCCATATCTGGTCAAGGATGCGCCAATATTCGTTGCTACCTAGTCGGTAGGGTGGATACAATGGCAGGTATGCAGACTGAACGTTTTCCCCTACCCTACTCCCCGATGTGACGAAAGGTTTTGACGCAAGCGAATAATAATCTCTTTAATTTCCTTAATAGCTCGTACAATTCACTCGCTAGCATTGGATCGTCGTACCGTTTACCACCGATACATGTAATAACACTATATAAGAGTGTTATTACCAGATAGCCCGTTGGCTATCTGGTCTGGAGAAATCTAGTAGCCTGCGTTTTTATCGCCAAATTAAAGAAGTGTTTGGAGAGGATTTTTATCTGAAACTGAACCTACCGTGGAGAGTCCTTAAAGGACAATGGACACTTCTAATGCTTTTCTTTGTATTAAATGCTTCACAGATAAACATTTTCGACTTCCTTTAGAAGGCGCTACGAAAATCGGCCGTTTTCTTGTTATCCCTTGTCTTTACCTCTCTGGCATTTCGGCGATCCAAATCGTACTAGCTGGGATATCGAGGCAGGAAATTCAAAAAACTCTCAGCAATGCTTGATGGAAAAGGATATATTTGAGATGTCACCAAAGTCAAGCCGCAGATGCAGTTTACCTGATTGTTCTAGTGTTTCATCAGAAGTTCCATGGCTTAAAGTGCCTATTAAAAGTTTTTCTTTGTGGAATAGTGTTGTGAAGCTTGATTAGCTTGCTGTATAAAATGTACCAGAATATGCAATAAGCTTATAAAAAATAACATAGCTACAAAAATCATTCAAAAACAAATAACCTATTCAATCTGAATTATACAAGATGATTTATGCATAAAATAAAGATCTACTAAGTATTATAAGAAACATCACTTTTATCTTTGTCCAATCTAGTAAACTGAGCATGTACTGGCCCAAAAACTTACGCTTTGAAATATCATAGAGAGGAAACTGTTGAAAAAGCTGCTGATCCAGGGGGTAAGCATTGTTCCTGGGTCGTTACACAGTGGGATTGGGGTACTTTGATGTGCCCATTGAACTTTAAGTATTGGTTGCAGGCGCGGGCAAACTGCATACCACTGCGTAAAAGATACTGGGAGTTTTTTGTTGATGGTGGCTCGGGAGGTAGGTATTTGCCCCCTTTGTGGGGAGGTTGGGGATGGGCTGGACCATTTTCTGAATAGTTGCCAAAGTTTGGTGAATTTGAGGGATAAATATTTTCGAGGGGGTGTACCGCTGCCCTCTGGTATTTTGGGGACTACTTCGAGAGATTCGATTATTGCGTTGTGTTGCTTTATAGAGAAAGGCTTGGAGGCGCGGAAGGCAGCGACTTGAAGGTGTTGAGTGTTAGTGCTTTTCTTTTATGTTTATTTTTTGTGTTTGTAGTTGTGTATATGGCCACTGGCTTTTAAATACACGTATATATATATGTATATATATATATATATATAAGACATTTTGAATTTAAAAATTCACAGTCGACACTTAATATATATAATTTACCTTATTAATTACTACATAGAGTTG
This sequence comes from Branchinecta lynchi, assembly GCA_023053575.1. NCBI lineage: Eukaryota > Metazoa > Arthropoda > Branchiopoda > Anostraca > Branchinectidae > Branchinecta > Branchinecta lynchi. Next base: position 4,717,364 of record JAKZAP010000018.1, on the reverse strand, counting down.
AAGTGGTGTACGAAATATGGTACAAAGGACTTGAGGTACCTGTCCGTAGAATGTACATTTCGGCGAACAAGTTTCGGACAATTTTCAGTTACTAATTTGTGTCTGGTGTTCGGTCGATTTGGGTTTGGTACTTCTAAGTCTGGTAATATAGTTCTATGAAGGTCTAAGGTCAGGCATTTGCGTCCAAAGTCCATAGTCAGTTTGTGTCGTCTGTCAGAGACAGTAGAGAGACCAACCTTTGGTCTTGTTACACACTTGTCATTACAAAGTAGCAAGGAATTTGAACACATAATGCTGCAATGTCGTCATTGAAGAAGGGACTTGGAATGTCGCAGGGCAGTTTGTTTCTCTGTCGCTTCTAGTGATGATTTGGAGCTGATGGGTCCTGGTCCCTCGCGACATGACCCGTACGTGCCCCTTTTTTGGAGTTTTTCTTGGAAAAAAAAACTCGATTAAGAATGGGCATTTCGTTAGCGCCCTTCCGATTAGGTCATGTCCAGCTTCCACGTGTTTCCGTTTCCAGTCTCTCTAGACCCCAGATCTGCTTTGTCAAAGTTCCCTCACATTGGACCTTGAACTAAGAGAACTTGAACTCTCTACGGTACTTATCAGCTGTGGTCGACTCGAATCGCTGAGTTGGAAGAAGCACATCAAATATTCGAGTTTTACGGGCACACGGAACGTCGACATGATCAGGATTCTAAATTGTGTGTCCCTGATGGTGCTGCTCGATGGATGGTGGTGCATGGTGCTGTATGATGGATTTTTGGATCGGGGAAGGTGTAACAGAGGCGCCATTTTAGAGGGCCACAAAATCTTCCATGTTGTTACTTTTTTTTTGCCCCTAAATAGCTTTCAAAAGGCACAAACAAAAATTTCTTTGAGGTATATTAAGTAAGTAAATATTTGTTAACCCACAAAATGTTTTACAACAAAGGAAAGACAATATTAGAAAACTATTTTAAATTTACCCCACAAAGTGTAAGTAAGTTTTAAGTGTACAAATTGCCGCCAGATCTGCTAGAAAAACAACAACAGTCACAAGTTTAGATCTTGGTCTAAGTTAACTGAAGGGAGAATAAGCGATAAGGCTTTCGGCATACATAAGAGGCGGAGACATTTTAAACAGTTTTAAAAATTGCTAGGCCTAAGGGGGATTAAAATAGCCAAAAAAGAGATTTGTCATTGCTTACTGTATGCTAGCATCTAATTAACACTAATTTAACTAATTTGGAAGAAATTTTATCAAAGACATGTCGGTTTCAACAGTCGACATGGTTTACTGTCGTCTGTTGGCGAAAATTTAATTTCGGTGGAAGATCACTCAGAGCCGACTGTTGACAACCCGACTGGGGATATTTTAGACAATCTGCTGTCCAAAGCCTCAAAGGCATTATTGGAATTTCGCATGCTAATTACCTCGAGTTCCCTTTGTCAAAAGGTACTTTGAAAGGCAACCCAAAGTTGGAGCGAAATGCGAGTCGTTCCCGTTTCTCAGTGTCAGAGCCGCTAGTCTGCTGCAACTCACGAAATGCATCTGCAAAGTACTGTCGGACCTTTTGGGAAGTCTAGTAAGCTAAGAAAAGCGTTCTTAGTTCATACAATTGTTTCAGTATTTGTTGTTTTGTCAGGACGCAAGCTGTCCAGCCCATCTTAGCGACTTCCATTAAAATCTAAGAAAAGCCAGCTTCATTATTTGTTGTTGTGTCGGGACGCAAGTTGTGCAACTCTTCGTAGCGACTGCAGCTGACGTACCAAGGCCTTCCATTAAAGTCTAACTGAAAAGCCAGCTTCAGTATTTGTTGTTGTGTCGGGACACAAGTTGTCCAGTTCTTCTTAGCGACTGCAGCTGGCGTTATAGTAAGGCCTTCCATTAAAGTCTAATTGAAAAGCCAGCTTCAGTATTTGTTGTTGTGTCGGGACACAAGTTGTCCAGTTCTTCTTAGCGACTGCAGCTGGCGTTATACTAAGGCCTTCCATTAAAGTCTAACTGAAAAGCCAGCTTCAGTATTTGTTGTTGTGTCGGGACACAAGTTGTCCAGTTCTTCTTAGCGACTGCAGCTGGCATTATACTAAGGCCTTCCATTAAAGTCTAATTGAAAAGCCAGCTTCAGTATTTGTTGTTGTGTCGGGACACAAGTTGTCCAGTTCTTCTTAGCGACTGCAGCTGGCGTTATACTAAGGCCTTCCGTTAAAGTCTAATTGAAAAGCCAGCTTCAGTATTTGTTGTTGTGTCGGGACACAAGTTGTCCAACTCTTCTTAGCGACTACAACTGGCGTTATACTAAGGCCTTCCATAAAAGTCTAACTGAAAAGCCAGCTTCAGTATTTGTTGTTGCTTTTGAGAAATTGGTCGTAGCTCGGTTATGACGGCTGGTTGTTTCTTCTTCGGAATAGGCGTTATGTGCGCTGTCTTGAAGCATTCAGGAAACTGTCCTTCAATAAGACTTTGATTAAATATTGCTGCCAGCGGCGGCGAAATCTCTTCGGCGCACTTTTTAGCAAGACTTGGCGGTATTTCTCCGTGAAAGTCTGCTTTGGTTGGGTTTAGTTTCTGCAGGGCTTCGGTCACATGCGTAACTTCGACCCTGGGGATCTCAAGATAATGGCGGTAGGTCGGGAAGAGACTCTAAACCAGGGTAAGTTCTGCACACTTGAAAAAGTGCTCATTTATTCAGTCCGTGTTAATACCATCCCCGTCCTCGTTCTTATTTTCATTCTCGTTCGTTTTCTTCCCGGTCATTGACCGGATTGTCTGGTGGAACTTCCGTGGGTCAGAAATTACAGATTTTGTCGTGCACTCTTTGCCATAATCCCGCCTGTATTGTATTGAAAAAACCAAAGGCAATATACAGGAAATGAACGAATAACTCATACGAAACTAAGACTAAATAACAAACTAAGAAACAAAACTTCTCAACTCGAGTGCTTTCCGCACAAATTACCAAAGAAAACAATGACTCTTGACGTAGATCGTAATACACCAAGAAGCTGACCACCATTTCCACAAAAAATTAACCCCTTAAAGTTTAACCGAAAAGGGCTGGGATAAGACAATCTACTTACCCATCACTTATTCACTTAAATTGGCTTGAAGACCCGCTGAACCTGCGTTACTTCATTGTTCCGCTATTCACGATAGTCGATTTTCAGATAGTGGAATTTCCGTGTGATTTGTGATACCACTATGCTCTTGGATTTCTGTTGTATGCCACACGAGAAAGATTTATGATTTTTATGGCACTTGCCTTCCGGCCAAGTGCCATATATCGATCACTTTTCCGTCGGTCTGTCGGTCGGTCGGTCGGTTAGTCCGGTGTTTGCAAGTTAGGGTACTTCCAGATACGCTAGGACGATGAAACTTAGCAGGCATATTAGCGACCCGACCAAACTAACTTGGAAATAGTCATTTGTCCGATCCGACCATCGTGGGGGGAGGGGGAGGTTGCGGAATCTAGAAAATAGGGGCATGCATAACTTTCAAATGGGTAATCGGATCTTAATGAAACTTGATACCTGGAAAGACCTCGTGTCTCAGATGTCTCATCTCAAGTCCGGACCGGATCCGATGAATCTGAGGGGGAGTCGGAGGGGGGGCCGGAAATCATGTGAGACTCTCGGAGTGGAGCGAGCGGGATGAAACTTGGTGGGAAGAACAAGCACAAGCTCTAGATGAATAACTGACAGAACTGGACCGGATTCGGACACTGTGGGGGGAGTTGGAGGGGGGTTCCGGAATTCCGGCGATCCGTAGTTGATGTACTCCCAGGTTGGCTAGGACGATAAAACTTGGCAGGCGTGTCAGAGACCCGACCAGATTAACTTAGAAACAGTCACTCGCCCGATCCGACCGTTGTGGGGGAGAGGGAGACGGCGGAATCCGGAAATTAGTGGCATGCATAACTTTCGAACGGGTTATCGGATTTTAATGAAACTTGATATCTTGAAAGAAAAAATGTCTCAGATGTTCCATTTCAAGTGCGGACCGGATCCGATGAACTGGGGGGGGGGGTGGAGGGGAGAACCGGAAATCTTGTGATACGCATAGAGTGGAGCGATCAGGATGAAACTTGGTGGTACCCTAGGTGCATCAGTGACAGAATCGGACCAGATTCGGGTACCGAGGGGGGGGGGGGGCTGTAGGGGTGTGTGTCCAGTGATCGTGAGTTAAGGTACACCCATGTGTGCTAGGACAATAAAACTTTGCTGGAGCATTAGAAACTTGACATCATTGGGTTAGAAACTTCTCCGATCCCAGCATTCCTTAAAGAACTCATCTTAACTGTAAAATACAAAAAATACTTTTAAGCAAAATTTACTTTTTCAAGATCGCCATGAGTACATGAACCTTAGTGCCTCAAGGGTTTTGCTTAGAAATTAATTTTTAGCACCCTTAAAGTGCGCATCTTAACCGAAAGATGAAAAAAAACTTTTGACCATCAGTTTCATCCTCTGACCCAGCCTTGCAAGTTTGGCGCATCTTAACCTAATACTTCCATGTTCCATCTGACCCAGCTTTGCCGGTTTGTGTTACCCTTCTTGTTTCCTTTGCTTTCTGTCTCCTATTTTCATATTTAAAGTGAAACCATAGGTTTTAATTTTCAGCCCCCTTAATTTTTGCTTGTTGTGGTAGTTCTTACTACATATGCTTGCAAGTGCCATATGACCATACAGCTCTTGTTTTTTGTTCAGGCACTAAGCAAATTACCAATCTCGCCACTGCCCACTAAAGCGCGTTTGTGTTGAGATTAAAATTTCCCACGTCATAGTAGAATTTACGCCGTGGGGACGGCCGCAAATATTCTGAACTTCATAGATATTCTGAACTAGAGCAAATAGTGCAAAATACAAAATCCCTTTGCAGAAACGAAAATAATTCAGTGTATTCAGTTAAATGACACACAACAATAAGTTGGCTTTTAATTTAAACTTTAAATGCGAAAGCTCCTGACACCTGAAAAGAAAATGATCCAGACCATCCCCATCAACATGACAAAGAGGACAAATATGTTCTCCCTTCCACGAATTACCACCACATAGCGGTAAACAGTTGCTCGCACCTGAATCCAACACTGTAAAAAAAGCTAGAAGCTCGTATGGCATTTGCAATTCTGGGTCAGACGGCGATGAAAGTATATACAGATTATATACCGATCACTTTTCCGTCGATCTGTCTGTCGGTCAGTCCGCTGGTTAGAGTTAGGGTACTTCCAGATGTGCTAGGACGATGAAACTTGGCTGGCACATTAGAGACCCCACCAAACTAACTTGGAAACAGTCACTTCCCCAATCCGACCATCGCGGGGGGGGGGGGGGGGGGTTATCCGAAATTTAGTGGCGTGCATAACTTTCAAACGAATGATCGGATCTTAATGAAACTTGATATCTACCTTTTGTCTCAGATGTCCCATTTCAAGTCCGGGCCGAATTCGGTGAATGTGGGGGATGGAGGCTGGAGGGGGAACTGGAAATCTTGTGTCACGCTTAGAGGTAGCGATCGGGATGAAACTTGGTGGGAGCACAAGCCCTCGGTACATCGTTGCCAGAACTGGACCGGATTCTGTGCGGGGAGGTTGAGGGGGGTCTGAATTCCGGTGATCCGGAGTTAAGTTGCTTCCAGGTTGGCTAGGACAATGAAACTTGGCAGGCATGTCAGAGACCCGACCAGATTAACCTGGAAATAGTCAGTTTCCCGATCGGGATGAAACGTGCTGGGAAGAACAGGCACATGTCCTAGGTACATCAGTGACAGAACCGGACCGGACCGGATTTGGACACTGTGGGGGGGGGATTCCAGTGATCGTGAGTTAAAGTACTTCCAGATGTACTAGGACAATGAAACTTGGCTGGAGCATTAGAGATTCGACTTCATTGGCTTAGAAATTGTAACTTCCCAGATCCAACCATCCCTTCAAGTAATCGTGTTAACCGCAAAGTACAAACATTACTTTTAAGCAAAACCTACATTATCATAATCCCCATCAGCCCGTGGTCATTTTTGCCTCAAGGCGTTTGCTTTAAAATGAGTTTCGATCACCCTGAAAGTGTGCGTCTTAACCGAGAAGCGAACTTTTTTTTTTTACCAAACGAAATATTCATAATTCTCAAGGGCCCACGATCGTTTTTGTTTTAAGTGTTTTTCTTGCAATTGAATTCCTTCAAGTACAAACAATTACTTTTGAGCAAAATATACATTTTCGTGATCCCTATGAGCCTATCATGATTTTTACCGCAAGGGTTTTGCGTAACCGACAGATGAATTTCTAGCGCCCTTTAAGTGGGTATCATCACAGCCAAGTGCAAAAATAAAAATGATTTTTATTAAACAATATATTCGCCTGGTTTCCAACGGCCCGCGATCATTCTTATCTCAAGGGTTTGGGTTGCCACGAATTGTCATATTTCTACTTTCATCCTCTGACCGAGCCTTATAGTAGTAGTAGTAGTAGTAGGATAGTTTTATTAGCAAGACAATCAAAGATACATAAATAGCACAGCAAAAGCACTGCTTGCGAGGATGTGCTATTAAACAACACTGAAAAACTTTACTGAAGTAAGGGATACGAGGGTGAAACCATGTACCTAAGTACTCAACACAATTACTTACACTGCAATAAAACATTATGTTTTCTAATCCCAAAGCAACAACAACAACAACAAAAAATGAAAGAAATATAAATAACTTTCCTTAATCCATTTCGAAAGTGTACCTACCAAGCAACTCCAAACGTAGCTCTGTTTTAAATTGATCAAAATTACCTAATTCTTTTGAACATCTACTAAGCTTATTCCAAAGCTTAGACGCTCTATAAATAATCGAGAATGAGGACCTACTGGAAATCAAACGAGGAACCTGAATATCACCTCTTGCCCGAGTATCTTGTTGGTGAACGTCTAACCTCTCACAGTTTATAAGTGCCATATGAGCTTCTAGCTCTTGTTTTACTGCGCTGTCGCCTTATGCTGTTGGCGGGTTACAAATAAAACGCATCATTATGTAAACAAAAAAACTTTGTTCTATATATTTGGGAGTTTGGATCTCCTCGCTGTCGTGCTCTAAGCACTCGATAACAAATATTTCCCTCAGGCATTTCTTTCCAGTTAAAAAGCGGAAAACGATCCTATCAGGACGCTATGTCTCGCTCCGCATTCGACAAGCATGGCCCATTAAACATCCGAATAAACAGGCTTTTGAATAACAAGACGACGACACAATAGGACGATTTCTATCGAAGATGGAAGACGCCACAATAGCGTAAAGCCGTAAATGTGCCGGAGACAATATCCTGTTGGTAACTTCAGCCTGTATCTTTGATATCTGGTTTGGTACGTTCGAAGTTTACAACTTTTTTATTAATTTTCTTGTTGTTAATTATACGTGATGCCGTAAAGATAGAGTAATAGATAGATAGATAGATATATATAATATTCAGCTTTCGCCATAAACATACACTACCAAAAGAAAATAAAGATAGCAATAACAGGGCTAAACAACAACATCCCAGCCATCACTCGAGCAGTTCTTGGTTAATCTTCAGGTTTGAGAAGAGTGGGTCGATTGCATGTTTAACTAGCACATTATCCGACGTGTGGAGTCTCAAAAATAGGCTTGAGCTAGCCTTACGGTTTATCTCATCAAATGTTAGAAATCGCCTTGGGTAATATATAAGATAATACAGTCATTTTATTAGCCAGCGTGTAAAATTCTGTTTTACAGTCAATGGCTATGGTGTTAAATCACAGATCGCAGTAAATACAGTTTATGTTCTAAATTTGATCGTAAAAGACTCTTTGAAACTGATGGTTTTCTTAGATATTACAGATCCGTCTCGGCTGTTTTAGTCTCGCAAATAACCCTTGGTTTTTGAAAAGAAACATGGAGAAACTCTCCATGCATGTCATTTCAATCAGCTCGCCCAGAAGTGATAGTAATAATAATTTATTTGGTTTTCCGGCGTTGGGTTAGTATCCTGTAGCTCCATAAAGTTGAAACAATAACTTGCGGTACCCTCCAAGGTACTAAGGTTGGGTCCTCTGATTTTTCTTTGTTCTGTTAATAATGTTGCTAAAGATTGCCTTCATAGGTACAAATTTGCAGATGATATCTCCCTTCTCGTTATTTCTAAGCTTTCTTTCACACCTCTGAACAGTTCTAATCCGGTCCAAGACTTCATAACTTCCCTTAAAACCCAACTGTCAAGCAAGAAAATGCAAATTAATGATAGTAATTCTTCGGTTATGAGGTTTAGTAGACTGCGAAGAGAAACTGCTGAATATCCATCGTCATTCAGGCAGTGTAAATCAGTTAAATTGCTTGGGGTAATAATCGATGACGATCTGAAATGGAATTCTCATGTTGACAATATTATCCGTATAACTTAATTAAATCCATCTCCACCCTTAAATCTTTCGGTTTGGATACTAAATGCCTCCTCTGTCATTTTAAAATATCCGTCCTCATTTAGAATATGCTTCACCAGTTTGGCATTCCCGATGAAAAATTTATCTCAAAATAGTACTATGAAGTAGTACGAAAAAGTAGCATGCAGCACTAACGATGCTACTACATGCTTCTCCTTCAAGGCTACCGTGTTACTGTATACTACTATATGCTACTATTAGCAAGACCGGATGCTACTTTGGCAAGACAGGATGCTACTGGATACTACTACATAAGATTGGACCAGTCTGAGGCACATTAAATGATATTATTCTTTCGCAACGAAAAAGTTGCATGTAATACTATGTAATAGTATTACATGCAACATAGTATTACATGCAACGTTTTCGTACTACTACCATACTATTACGCAGGCTACAAATTTTTCATCGGGTTCATCTCTTTCTGCAGAGCTCTCTGGTCGCCTGGAAAATGTCCACAAAAGAGCAGTGAGAATCATTCTGGTTGATCATAATATTTCATATGAAGAGGCTCTCATTAAACTTGACGTTCCTAAATTAAATGAACGCAGAATACTCTTTCAAATAAGTTTGGAGCTAAGATAATGTGTTGTCCCCAGATGGCCCATCTATTCCCCCCTCCCCTCCCGTCTCCCGTGCGTCGGTCCGAGAGGAATACTGGCAATCAGTTTTCTCCATATCCTGCTAATTCTTCTGCCCAATTTTTACGTTGATCCCATTATTTATTTCTGGTAAAATCTTTAAGTGTATTAGTTAATTTGTTTCGTGTCTGTGTATATTTCGTAAATTGTATTCCACTTCTAGCTCATAGCTATTTGGATTAAACTTGTTTGATTGATTGATAAAGTTTGAAATGGTTTCACGAAGTTAACAAGCCTTGACAATTCTTGGATATGCTATGCGAACGTTTTTTCTCCTAATCCGAATCTATCTGGGATTAGATATTTTATGGATTCCGACAAGGGCGTTTCCTCCGTTTTTTTTCTAGTCTTTCTGAACGTTTTACGAGTTGTTTTTATCGGACACGTTCTACAATGTTTTGTTGAATATCCCCTCGATTTGGATTGGTGGGTTGATAAAGAGAAGATCTCAGTAGTAACGAGGCCACTTTTGTGTCTGATCCTTGAAATGACAATAAGATTAAGATCACTAGTTGCGTTTCTGCAAATACCATGGTATCTGATACCACGATAACTAGATTTTGCAAAAAAAAAAAATTCGTTTCGCAGTTACTTGTATCTGATACTACGGGTGCTTTGAAAAATAGGCAATTGTTGAATTTGCGCTTTTAGAATTCATCCCAAAAGAATTACTAATCTCCACTCACATCCAGAGCTCTTGCCGAGTCCAACATGTCCGAGTCCGAGTTCTGGACACACATTCTACTAGACGAGACGAGACCGAGTCCATGAGAAAAGCATCTCGAGACCGAGTCGTGACCCGAGTCCTAACAATATTTTTTGTTTTATAATAGTAAATTAAATTTGTGGGATCCCAAAACGTAAGTCGAGGGATACGTCTATGACTTTGCAAAAGTTGTTCGTCTGTCTATCCGTCTGTGAGCACGATAACTCTCGCAGGGAATGAGATGTTTTACTGAAACTTGATGTGAGGATCCTTTGGGTCAAGGGAAAGGTCGAGTTCGTAGGTGGGCTCTGTAGCCCTACATTTTGGTGGTGGGGGTTCAAATTAAAGGGCAAACAAAATTTTATTAAGCAGCTAATAAGATAGTCGATTAAGGGTTAAGAAGACATGCTGGACTCGATTATGAAATCCAATTTTCTCGTCGGACAAGTAGTGCGCCCGGAATCCGGCCAAAACAGGAATTTTTTATGTAAAGTAAAAGTTCTACAAGTTTATTAGATGTCCGGTTTAGGGTAAAAAGATATGCTGAATCCATATATGACAATGAATTTTACCCGGACGTATAGTTCGCCCGTAATCCGGCTGAAACCTAAACAAATTATAAGTTAAATTTGTATTTGAAGTTGATTAGATGTTGGATATAGGGGTAAGGAGATACGTTGAATTTGTTTTTGAGCTTAGTTTTTTCGCCGGACAAATAGGTCTGGAATTCCGACCAAACCTGAAAATTGGCAGTAAGTTTCGACCTGTTTCGTCAGAATAAATATGACTTATAGGGGTAAACACACATGCTTAATCCATATCTAAACTTCGTTTTCTCATATGATTAGCTATTTGGCCTTGATCTGTTTCTAAATTTTAATAGTAAAAATGTTCAAAGAGTCTGGCAAAGACTGGATCTGGCGAAGACAAGACCCAATTGTCTGGATCCAACATTGAACTTATGGGATCCCATCGAAACCTTTGGTCTTGTTCATATCGCCTACATAGAATTCATATAAGAATGAAGAAGGGCGAAATAAGTCAATCGAAGGGTATTTTTTGGAAGAAAATGTTTGATGTAGGAGAGCATGCGAACATTTCGGATCAGGTTCTGAGCCAGAGCAGCGGTATGCTGTTGCTGTTTAAACAAGACCAGCACAAATTTTCAGCGTCAGAGAGACGTTTACCAGTTTAGTTTTTTTTAGTTTAATACTCTTTATTATACAAATCAACTTTTGCATGCTAAACTACATGAACACACCTTTTGTAACCCTCATAACATACTTTATACATGTAGCTGATACTTCTGACTGAAGGAAAGCCCGAATGGGTCTGTCAGGGCAGTAAAAAAAAACAAAAAAAAATCTGTTTACTTTAATTTTCACATACTTTTTCAAAAAACAAAAGAAAACTGAAAGAGAACAACATCAAAAGTAACTAACAGTAAATGGGAAACCATGCCGCCATACCAAAATCAACCAATCAACTAAACAAACGGGCAACAGATGCCGAAACTGACCAGACCTTAAAGTTTAACCGAAAAGGGCTAGGATACGACAGTCTAGTTACCCATCACTTGTTCGCTTAAATAATCTTGAAAACCCGATGAAAAAGCGTTAGTTTGTTTTTTCTGTTTGTTCTGATATTTCCAAATAATCGATTATCCCATTGTGCTTGCCGCTCTTCCCGTTTTTGTGATATCTCTATGGTGCCTGGAACATTTGGCAACAACACCAGCAGCAAACGAGTAAATAAATTGTGTATCAAATAAACAAAGAAGTGTCTGCAGTGCCAAAAACTAGTGCTAGCTAGTGAGGTGTCTTGTGTAGTGATAGTGCAGTGATTTTCGCGGGCGAATTGTGGACGGATTCACCATGGGAAAGCGTCCACATTCCCAACGTCCCTACTGAAGACTGCTGTGGACAGAATGAAAATCCCCAATAGGTGTTGTAATAATTCAATGTATTTGAATCTAAGATGTAAAAATAAGTTCCCTGTTCAGTTAAACTTTAAGAAAAGCATGCATCGACACTTTTCGGGATCGACTAAAAACAATGAATGTAACGGAATGACACGGTGCAGGGGACCGCGTACTAAAAACGGGAACGCATACTTAAAACGGGACCAACGTACTAAAATCTGGAACACTGCATTAGGAGGAACAATACTAAAACGGGGAACGCTGCACCTTCCTTCCTTTTCTTTAGTAGTTTGCTTGGGTACGAGTTCCAGATCATTCTTGTGCACATCCGCACGAGGGGCAGGGCTTCTGTTCTTTAATCCAATTATGCCGCAGGAGGAAGAAGACTAAAAACGGGAGGGGGTTTAGGGTACCTACTCGTAACAAGTGCCATATAAACTCGTTCCTCTTGCTTTTTAGTTGCATCACTCACACTACTGGGTACTCGCAGTAAAACCGTCTGTTTTTGTCACAAATTGAAAACATCATTTGGAGGGAACAGCTGGGACTTTGCAGATGAAGTTATTTTCAAGATTACCCCACCCTTTGTGTGTTCCATCTGACAGAATTCCTTTCTATCTGGGGAGCTTTTTCTTGACTGTTAAATTCTGTTAGAGATAGCGATTCGCAGCAGGATGCCCCCCACTTTTTTGCCGTTCAGTCGGTAGCAGTGCGATCTGTCAGAAACTCGGCAACTTATCGGTTGGGTGAATTCGCTTGCATGGAGAAATTGTGTTAGCTTGTGTTGCGGAGAAAAAACTTGTAAAAACGACTGCAATTATGTCACGTCAAACGCCCTTTTTTCTGGTTGAGGATCCCGAGTTTGGGATCCCTAAGGATAGTAAAGGATACTTGCGACACGCCGACATCGAAATATTGTATTATTGCCTGTTTGTGAACCCTGTTATTCCGACGCTTAATCTTGTCGGACAGTAGTTGTTGCTATCTTTCTAGCTTCTTGCAAAGAAGTCGTTATCAGTACAGGTCAGGGCCAGGTCGGGGTTAGACCCTACCCCCCCCCCCCCCCCCCCCGAAAAACATAGAAAATAATCGTTTTTAGTGCCATGTAGCGATCGCAATTTCTGTCCATCCGTCGGTCTGTCTAGTTCGGTCACTTCCACATAAGCTAATACTATGAAACTTGGCAAACCCCGACCGTCTGGGGGTGAGGGGTAGAGAGAGGGAGGAATCTGTAAAATTGAGGTAATTCGAACTTTCGAACGGTTGATCGGAACTTAATGGAACTTAGTAACGAGAAATACATCGTGTCTCAGACATTCCACTTCAAATCCGAACAGGATCCGATGACTTTCGGGGGAGTGGGGAGATATTGGGATGCTTAGAGTGGTGGGATCGGGGTGAAAGTTAGAGGGTGGGGGGTGGATTTCTGGTAATGCCGCCAGTTCGGTACTTCCTGGTGTGGTTGGATGATGAAACTTGGCAGGCATGTCGGAGACTCGTACTGACTAATTTGAGAATAGTCGTTTCCCCGATCAGACCATCGGGGGGGGGGGGGGGGTGGAGGGATGGGGAATCCGGAATCTAGTGGCTTGCATAACGTTTGAACGGGTGATCAGATTTGAACGAAACTTGGCGAGTGGAAAGAACTATAGTCTCAGATGTTCCATGATTCCATGATAAGTCTGGATCGGATCCGGTACTTGAGAGGGGGAGTTGGGGGTGGGCACCAGAAAACTCGTGAAACGCTTGGAGTCGAGGGATTGAGATTGAACTTGGTTGGTAGAACAAGCATTAGGTTTAGACACGTAATTGATGCAGAAAATAGTATCGGAGCTCTTTGAGGGGGAGGGGGGGGGGGATCAAACTTGAGATTGGAGGGGGTTTCCCAGAATTCTGGTGTTCACGAGTTACAATAGTTCCAGACGCGATACCGACGTTGAAACTTTGCAGGCATTTTAGTGATCCAAAAAAATTGAATTAGTTACCCAACACAATGACCTAGGTCCTGGATCCGACCATTTTTGGGGGAGTCGGAGAAGGGGATACTTAAATTGACTTCCTTAGGTTGTGAACGGCTGATCGGATTCGAGTGGAACTTTATGGATGGTAAGAGCTGCATGATAACCTAGACATGCAAAACATGCGTTCGAACCACATGTGGCCATGATTGGGGGAGTTGGAGGGAGGGATGGAAATTTTTTGACATTGCACACAAACTGGACGGGAATACGGAATGGGACGCAAGTTGGACAGTACCGAGTTAAGGCGATCTAGATTTATTATTTGGCTTCCGGACCGGGTCCGGCCGCGGTAGGGAGGGGGGCGGGAACCGAAAATTTGCAGAGAGGCTATGCTCCAATTCCATTCAAACTTATTCGACGGGAAAGGGAAATTTCAGAGATACGACGTCTATGTTTTCTAGTCGTATTCGGTCACAGTAGGTGTGACTACGGGACATTTTGTGACTCGCACAGGGGTCAACGGAGTGCAGCGAATTTAATGAAACTTGGAATGCAGAGAGAGCATATACCATAGATGACATATCTTAGGGTCCGAACCGGATCCGACCACGGTGGGGGGAGGGGGTCAGATATCTTCCAAAAAATGCTCAGATTCAATTGAAACTTGATAGGTGGTAAGAGAAAATGCTATAGAGGATCCACTCGTGAGTCCGAACCAGATGCGGCCGCGGTAGTGGAGGTACCGGAAATCTTGTGTCACATCTAGGGATCAAACGAGTGGATTAATTGGGCTGAAACTTGGAAGTTAGAACAGTCAGTTCAATTTCAATTCAATTTATTTTAAAAATTCCTTCACGGGCAAGCCGAACATTGGATTTTTCGTCATAAACATAGTAACACCAACCTAGGTCCTAGGGTGTATTCAGTTGCCCTAGATGATCCGAAGCGATGCCGGAAATGATCAGACTTGAGTGAAACTAAATGTCCTATTTCTATGTCCAAATCGCATTTTTGGATAACGGGTGTATTCTTTAATGTTCTCATCTGCTTTTTTGTACGCCTACTCGTAACAAGTGCCATATGAGCTCGCACATCTTGTTTTATAGGCTTCAGCTTCTGATATATGTATGTTTTGACCTTTTCGGTATGCACTAGGTCCGACCCACGGGCACCCCCCTCCCCCGAGATAAATTCCTGGATAAGGACCTGATACAGGTTTTGATGAATCACGAGTTCTTATTAACGCTGTGAGAAGCTCCTCTTTGTTTTAGAAACATGAAGTATGATTTCATACCCGCGCCTTTTGAATATTTCTTACATTAGATTGAAATAAACCAAGTACCCATGTCTCCACCTCCAACTCAGTAACGTCCATACAAACATTACCTAATCACTCACCCTACTATAACGTCACTTACACTTTCATTCTAAAACCTACTTTCTTTTTGGGATCCCAAAACGTAAGTGGAGGGATACCTATGACATCGTAAAAGTTGTCCGTCCGTCTGTCCGTCTGTTAGCACGATAACTCTCGGAGTGAATGATATATTTTGATGAAACTTGGTGTGAAGACTCTTTGGGTCAAGGGTAAGGTCAAGTTCGTAGATGGGCTCTGTAGCCCTACATTTAGGGATGGGGTTGAAATTAAGGGGTAAACAAAATATTTTTAAAAAGCTAATGTGATAGTCGATTATGGGGTAAGAAGACATGCTGAACACGAATATGCAAAACATTTTCTCGTCCGACAAGTAGTTTGTCCGGAATCTGGCAAAAAACGGAAAGTTGGTTAAAAGTAAAAGTTTCATTTGGACTTGATTAAATGTTCGATCTAGGGGTAAGAAGACATGTTGATCACGATGGCGAAAACCATTTTCTCGCCGGACGAGCAGTAGGTCCGGAATCCGGCAAAAACCGGAAAGTTGGTTAAAAGTAAAAGTTTGATTTGAAGTTGATTAAATGTTCGATTTAGGGGTAAGTAGACATGCTAAACTCTTATGTCACAAGCATTTTCTACCCGGACAACTAATTCGACCGGAATCCGGCCGAAACCGAAAAATTTGTAAAAAGTAATAAGTTTTATTTGAAGCTGATTAGATGACAGCTCTAGGCGTAAGAAGAGACGCTGAGTCTGTATATGACAATCATTTTAGTACCGGACATATAATTCGTCCGAAATCCGGTTGTAACCTCTTTTTTTTTAGAAGCTAAAGTTTTATTTGAAATTGATTAGATGTCTTTATGGGCATAAGGAGATACCGGAATTCGATTCTGAATTTTCTTTTTTTGCTGGACAGGTAGTTCGCTTGGAATTCGGCCGAAACCGGAACTTTGGCAGAAATAAAGCAGGAAGTTTCGTTCAGTC
This sequence comes from Branchinecta lynchi, assembly GCA_023053575.1. Lineage (NCBI taxonomy): Eukaryota > Metazoa > Arthropoda > Branchiopoda > Anostraca > Branchinectidae > Branchinecta > Branchinecta lynchi. Next base: position 4,701,352 of record JAKZAP010000018.1, on the reverse strand, counting down.
TCGTCAAAATAGATATGGTTTATAGAGGTATATCTGAACGTTTTCTCAAATGATTAGCCTGGCGAAGACAAGACCCAGTTGTCTGGATCAGATATGAGATTCTTGGGATCCCATCGAAACCTTAGGTCTTGTTTTATTTTACAACCTTAAAAACTATCTCCTGTTTTCAAATTTTCAGCCTCATCAGACGTTCTCACATAATTTTATAACCTTTTGTTCTATATTACCCTATCTTCAAATCTTTCTCTATTGATGTTTATTACTATTAGCCCGTCTGTTATTTTTCACTCAGTTTACTCATTTTACCCTTATTTTTGCACCCACAAATTAAAGCAGCCAAAATGGTAGAACATCTATTTTCTCTCTCTCTGTTACGTGATCTTCCCCCAAGGACACTTCTCTACAGGGGGTATTCATTTCCCTACAGATGCTCCTCTTTGGTTTGACCTCTTCTTTGAGTAATAGTAGCCAGCCTGTTGAAAAGAGACTAGAATACTCCATATTTAGTTATTTCGGCTACGCTGTCTAGGGTGTATAGCTGTCAGATATATTAAAAATAAAAACGTTTTTTACCGCATAGCAGTTGAACCCGTTTCATAGCGGCACTATGGAACAGACTAAATATCCTTTCTAACAGATTTTAAACTGGCTTATCTTTTGAATGACCTCTAATGAAGTCAGATACATGCGAAAATTCGATGAACACCGGTGGCACGCAAAAAGCTAGCAAAACCAGTCGTCGTAAAGCAATTAACTACTTTCAGTAAATTGCACTTGCATGCAAAATGAGGATTTTCGTCTTGTTTATGGACTTGTCCGATTCCTTAGGGTGCTGGCAGGATGACTTAAGTTACCGACTTGTTAGACAGAGGATAGACAGGTTGAAGTTATACTAAGAAGAGGTAGCATGTCCCTCCGTTCCCTCAAAGTATTATCCGGTTATGGAGTCCCACCAAAGCATCTCCTAAGAGTTTATCTTTCTTCCATACGCCCACTTCTGGAATACTGTTGCCCGGTGTGGCACTTTGGAATTACTCGTGAACAGTCTGATTCGCTTGACAGGATACAGTTTAGAGCCCTCCTTGTAGTTTCCAAGTCCCCTAAAGAACCGTATATAGACCTCCTTAATACTTATAATTTAGAAACCCTGTTGAAGCGCCGTGAAAAACTTTCGTTAGTGTTCGGAAATAAAATCTTGAATACACCAGCACTACGTGATATCATCCCCCCAGATTTTTCAGCGGCAAGAGTAAGGCCTGAGAGAGTGGTAGCCCAGCCTATACCCAAATTGCAGCCAATTAAACACACAACGACTCGTTACCTAAGAAGTTTTGTTCCCGCTTTCGTCAACCTTTTTAACTCGCATCATTAATTGTATATAGATTTGAATATTTTGTGTAATGTTTGACAAGTCTTTGTTATACCCGAACTAGTGTAGAGTTATCTTTTGTATATAATTAGTGTTAATATGGACGAGAACCACCAAATCGGCTTGACTGTTGTATGGGTTTTGAAAATAAAATTGAATTAAATTGAATTGTTATGGAACTTGCCAGAATGTCATCAACCGCGATTTTCCACTGAAAATGACCCGTTTCTTGTTGTATTTTACGAAGAGATTTTCTAGTCGTATATTAAGACAGTCGTACGTTTTCAGCTTGCCATATGAGGCAGTTAGATGAATTTCGGCAGCAAATGACATATTTCTGGTCATATGGTTGTATAGGGATTTCCTCTAAGTCATGACATTACGAAATATTGTGTGTTTTGAGATTGTTAGAATGACAGTCGTATGCTTCAAGCTTGTCAGAGACCGTGTTCCATCCTACTTACCGTAGTTACTACGCATGACGTCACGAATTCTGGCCTTTGGCCGTCAAGGCTGGAATGATTTTTCTATTTTCCAGCAGGATCTCACGCCAGGGGCGAATCCGACCAATCACATTGCCGAGATGCGTAGTTACTACGCTTACTACGCTCCCGAGCATGGCAAGCAAATAGTAACTATTAGTTACTATTCCGACAAGTTTGGAACGGTCAGCGTAGTAACCTTTCGTGAGGATGGAACGGAAATAGTAACTATTGTTAGAAGGGTGGAACGCGCTCAGAGTGACATAAATGCCGATGCCAAACCATACTTTTAACTCTGTGGCGCTGAAAACAGGCTGATTTTCGAAAATTTCGCCTACGGCGCGACGTTTCAACATTATCATATCTAGTGTTGTGCAAAAAGCTCCTAAAAAGAAACAGGTTTATTTTTTTTTTTAAATAGCTTGCGGAGAAAGGTTTGCACATAAAGCGGCTTTGTAAGCACTGTATGACGGGCCTGATGATTGCACAATTTTTTGTGTAGTCTAAATTCATAGTGGAAGCACTACCACGTAACAACTTCCGCGAAAATATCCCACTCCGTTTCCGAGTTATCGGGGCACGGACAAATATGTGATATCCAAGGCAGCCTTTAAAATATATCACAACACTTTACCTGTGCCGTCTTTCATAGTAGCCTACTCGCCATCGGTTGAATGGCCCGTAATTTAGGTGAGATGTTAGGCCTAAGATTTCATCCACCTTAAAAGCTAGAAATGCCAGAAAAATGTCGGATTACAAAAAAAATCGCCTGCGGCACTGGATTTAAATTTGACTTTGGTATAGACGCTAAAAGCTACTGCTTGGGAACTGAGCCACGTTAAAAGCAAGAGTCTGTGTGGGAAGTAGTCGAATATTGCCGAAGTGAAGGCCGATTTAACAAACTTTTGCCTGCGTCTCTTTCGTAGCCCTACCGTATTGCTATTTAGTTGAACATTTATGTGCGGTTTTAAGCTTGAGATTTGGGGTCTAAACTATATTAAAAGGTAGAAGTTGGTAAAGGAGTAGTTGAAATTTGCTCGGATTGAAAAAATTTAGCCTGCGGCGCTCACTTTAGTTTGTCTTCAAGTAGATATGTCAGAAGCTGGTACCGAGGTTTGTCTTCGCTCCAGGGAAATTTGATATGAACGGCATCGTCTAATTCCTGTTGCTTAGTTGTTTATTGTTTATTACTACAATGGCATTCGCAGTAACGTTTTAGAACATAATAACGTTAATATTTCTTGAGGCTGCTAGTGCTGTGTTTTTAGTCAGTCGTATATTTCGAAGTGCCCCCCCCCCCCCCCATGCCCAAGCCCTTCGAACCGCCCCTGTTCCGAATTCGAATCAACTATTTCATGCTGGTGATGATTCTAATCTTGTATCGAATCCGGATTCTAATCCGACGTTACAGAAATCGAATCATGTACATAGGTTATAGTTTAAAAATCAGAGGTGACAAAAAAGCACTCATATCTGAGTTAATCAGATAACATGATACATTACTTGGCGGTGGAGGCCAAAAAGATGGGTTGCCTAAGCAGACTGTGTAAAAATTGGGAAAACAAATACTGGAAGGATGAATTATAGAAATTTGAGTGGATTCGTAAGATTGAGAGTTTGGATCCGAATCCAGCGAGCTAAGCAGAAGATTCGATTCCGGCCGGAAGGAGAATCCTGGATTCGAATCCGGATTTGAATTCGCCCATCTCTGGCTAAGATACACGACAGTCCGGTTACCCATCACTTATTCACCTAAATAGGATACATGTATGTGTTTGTACCGCTATGCTTTAGATTACAACGGTAAAAGATTGCCGAAAAATAAATAATTTTTTAGACACACAAAATAGCGGGCTTACTTCAGAAACAACATTACAATCAGGAGTTTAACTTTTCATGATCTTCGCTTCAAGTTCAAAGTGTAGGCGTCGGGATGAACTTTGTTTTGTCGCAGATAAGGCAATATATCTTCTGCAGTGCAGTGTCAGGGTTGGTCACCAAAAGTAACTTCGTACACCCTGGAAAGTAACCCAAAAGTATCTCAAAGTAACCCAATGTAACCTAATGCAACCCAAAGTAACCCAATGTAACCCAAACTAACCCAATGTTACCAAAAGTAACCCTGAGTAACCACAAAGTATCCTGAAGTAACTCGTACACCCTGGTTCTTGGTGACAAACCCTGGGTGCAGTGCATACTCTGAACGTCAAGCAGTGCATGCTCTGAAGGTCAAGCAGTGCATACTCTGAAAGTCAAGAAGTGCATACTCTGAACGTCAAGCAGTGCATATTCTGAACGTCCAGCAGTGCATATTCTGAACGTCACTGATATCGCCCAAGATGGAAACAATCATTTAGAAAGTCAAAATAATTCAGTATGTTCCAATCCAGTATCTACAATGAAGCTGGCTTTTCAGTTATGCTTTAAGGCATCCAAGGGTAAACGCCTCTCTAATAAGCCAGGGCATGTGGACTGGCTGGTGCGCGAAGAGTTTTTAATGGTAGCCCTCTTCTTCTTGATTCCTCTGGTTTCCAGTACAGGATAGTGTTCGGGAGTCTGGTGTTTCCCGACCTGACGCAGTCAGGTTGAAGTCTGAATGGAACAAAACAAAAGGTTTCGATGGGGGTCTCAAAAATGTAATATATGATCCAGGCAATTGTGTCTTGTAGATATCCGGTCTTTGCCAGACTCCTTGAACATTTTTACTATTAAAATTTAAAAACAGATTAATGCCAAAGGCTAGTCATCTGACAAAAACACGTTCAGGTATGGATTCAGCATGTGTGTTTACGTGATACCTACTTTGATAAAACTGATCGAAACTTCCAGCCTCACTTCTACCAAATATCCGGTCTCGGCCGAATTCCGGATGAACTACTTGTCCGGCAAAAAACTAAAGCTTAAAATGAATTTAGCATATCTTCTTACCCTATCGAACTCAGATAAACTTCAAATTTTAACAAATTCTCCGGTTTCGGCTGGATTCCTGGCAAACCTCAGCATGTCTTCTTCCTCCTACATCGAACATTTAGTCAACTTCAAATAAAACTTTTACTTTCAACAATTTTTCTGGTTTTGGCAGGATTCCGAGCGAACTACTTCTCCGGATAGAAAACGATTGTCATATACGAAGTCAGCATGTTTCTTCTCGCCCCTATATCTAACATTTAATCAATTTCAGATAAAACTTATACTTTTAACAAATATTCCGGTTCTGGCCGGATTCCGAACGAACAATTGCCCTGCGAGGAAATAAGTTTCAGATATAGATTCAGCATGTCTCCTTAGCCCTAGCTTTTAAAATATTTTTGTTGCCCTTTAATTTGAAACTCCAATCCTAAATATGGGGCTACAGGGCTCATCTGCGAACTTGACCTGTACTTTGACCCAATGGATCCTCATACCACGTTTGAAGAAGATATCTCTACCCCTTGTTATCTTGCTGACAGACGGACAACCTTTGAGAAGTCATAGGTATCTTTCCGCTTACGTTTTAGGATCCCAAAAAGTATTCCTTCAGCCGACTGCGTGTATCATAAATTTTGGCAAGAAACGGTAAAGTAAGCTTAGAGCCTGAAGAGGATTATAGCCAAGGGGGCCAAAACATTGCTAGAACAAGTCTCACGCTTAGTACCAATAAACTAAGGATAATTCTCGATGGTGAAGTAGTTTTCGATGGTCAAGAGGTCAGGGAATGTAGTGGTGCCAGTAGTAGTTTGCACCCCCCTTGCTTCCTCCTGTTAGTTCTGGGAGCTGTTTCGTGCAGTCGGCCCTCATGCGGTAGGTTTGGCTCCAGAGAGTTCACAGCTGGCGCCAGAAAACAATAGGAAAGTATTTTTTTTGTGTACTAGTTGTTTATCGCTTCGCAAGGCGGAGTTGTGTCTCAGATCAATAGAACATTCGAGAAGCCCAGTACCACTGACCAATCAGACACAGAGAGTTAGCGGCTTGAAGGCCACACAAATGTGCGTAGGTGTGTGATAATTCAAAATTTCAGTGCACAAGAGTGAAAAGTATATTTATGCGATAAGTCAGTTTTTACTAGTTTCCAGATAATCTCGTTTAATAATGTTACGAAAGCTAGTTTTAACCTTTGGCAACTGAATATCTCAGTTGGGAATGATCTGGCAAAAATGTGGGTGTAAAAGAGAGTAAGAGCGAAAAACTTTGTTCCAGATAGTGCTCTAAACCAAACTTGTTAAAAAGAGTGAGTGACCTCTTTTGCGCACTTAGGTCTTCATTTCCTTAAGGACCCGTTGCACAGATGATATGATTCATAATACTTCTGCTATTTTTCAACCCATTCTCACTCTAAAAATTTAATTTGGGTGAGTTGCGTCGTAGGAATTGCTGGGAGCTAAAGTTGGTGATGCGATATCGTATTGAATCCGTCTGCTGTTGCAAAGCAAGAAAAAATAAGCAAAAGAACCTCCGTCTCCCGATCTCTGTACGACCATGCGGAGTCGAGTAGATTCCCCATGCGCTGGCCAAAACAAACGAGCGAAGGTTAGGGCTACCCTGAAGATCACAATTCGTTACTTCTACAAGCAGCTCATCGCAGTAGAGCCCCCGAGAAGAAAAGTCGAGAGTAAGCTACTATTGGCTATTTAACATTGTGACGTCACAGCAGAGGTGGGTCATAGAGCAGAGGCGGGTCATGCGCAGCGGCTAAGAGGGAAGCAGATGGGCGTCAACCCAAGCTTAGAAAGTAGCTCTAGCTCTGCTCACTTTTGTTGGGGTAACTGTAATCGGTGCATGGGACCAAAGACGGAGCCTCTGTTCGTTTATGTGTTCTTGGGCGTAACTAGAAAAGCTGTTGAGTGAATAACTGGCCAAAATTAAATATTTTTAGCTGCTGAATCTTTTTTTTTTTGAATCGAAAAATCGTTTTCATGGCACTTGCCTTCCGGCCAAGTGCCATATACCGATCACTTTTCCGTGGGTCTGTCGGTCGGTCGGTCGGTTAGTCCGGTGTTTGCGAGTTCGGGTACTTCCAGATATGCTAGGACGATGAAACTTGGCAGGCGTATTAGGGAACCGACAAAAACTAACTTGGAAATAGTCACTTGCCCGATCTGACCATCGTGGGGGGAGGGGGAGGTTGCAGAATCCAGAAAATAGGGGCATGCATAACTTTCGAATGGGTGAACGGATCTTAATGAAACTTGATACCTGGGAAGACCTCGTGTCTCAGATGTCTCATCTTAAGTTCGGACAGGATCCGGTGAATCTGAGGGGGAGTCGGAGGGGAGCCGGAAATCGTGTGAAACTCTTGGAGTGGAGCGATCGGGATGAAACTTGGTGGGAAGAACTAGCACAAGCTCTAGATAAATAATTGACAGGTCTGGACCGGATTCGGACACTGTGGGGGGAGTTGGATGGGGGTTCTGGGATTCCGGCGACCCGTAGTTGATGTACTTCCAGGTGGGCTAGGACGATAAAACTTGGCAGGCATATCAAAGACCCGACCAGATTAGCTTGGAAACAGTCACTTGCCCGATCCTACTGTCGTGGGGGGAGGGGGAGACAGCGGAATCGGGAAATTAGTGGCATGCGTAACTTTCGATCGGGTTATCGGATCTTAATGAAACTTGACATCTTGAAAGAACTCATGTCTTAGATGTCCCATTTCAAGTGCGGACCGGATTCCATGAACTGGGGGGGGGGGGGGTGGAGGGGAGAACCGGAAATCTTGTGATACGCACAGAGTGGAGCGATCAGGATGAAACTTGATGGGAAGTACAGGCACAAGTCCTATGTGCATCAGTGACAGAATCGGACCGGATTCGGGTACCAAGGGGTGGGATGTAGGGGGGTGTCCGGAATTCCGGTGATCGTGAGTTAAGGTACTCACAGATGTGATAGGACGATACAACTTTGCTGGAGCATTAGAAACTTGACATCATTGGGTCAAGACCATTCCTTAAAGAACTCATCTTAACCGCAAAATATAAGAAATACTTTAAAGCAAAATTTACTTTCTCAAGATCGCCATGAGTACATGAACCTTTTTACCTCAAGGGTTTTGCTTAGAAATTAAATTTTAGCACCCTTAAAGTGTGCATCTTAACCGAAAAGTGAAAAAAAAACTTTTGACCATCACTTCCATCCTTTTTGTTTTCATTCTTGGTTTCTTTTGCTTTCTGTCTCCTATTTTTATATTTAAAGTGAAACCATAGGTTGAATTTTCAGCCCCCTTCATTTTTTCTTGTTGGAGTATTTCTTACTACATATGCTTGCAAGTGCCATATGAGCTTAAAGCTCTTGTTTATCTAGCTTGAGACTAAAAGAGCGAAATACACCTCTGACTTTTCCGCTTAACCGTGGTTTAACGCAATCAAGTCAGAGTTGTGGCTTTACCGAGTGAAAGACCCAGATTTCAGTGAAAAGACCCAGTTTCAGTTTCATTGAACCGTGTTTAGAGACAAAAGATACCCAGTTAACATCACATTCCTGCCAGGAAAGCACAAAAGGGTTGCGTGGCTAACCTATGTTAATAAAATAAACAAATATAATCAACCAACTAAATACCCTGTATAAAGAAAATGGGAGGAGATGAAAAAAATAACCTGTGGTTCCAACTTCAAATGATAAAAAAAGAGAGAAAACCAAAGGAAACAAGGAAAGATAAAGAAATAAAACAAAAATGCGGGGGGGGGGGGGTCTGGAGGAGGAGAAGACTATAAACAAGAGCTAAGAGCTCATATGGCACTTGTTATAAGTAAGCAGTAAAAGAAAGTAGATGAGAATGTCACAAAGTACACCCGCCATCCAAAAATGCGGTTCGAATCTAATAATAGGATATGTAGTTTCACTCAAAACTGAGCATTTCCGACATGGCCTGGGATCATCTGACACAAATGACTATTCTGAACTCCAAGTTTCAGCCCAGTAAATCCACTCGTTTGATTCCTAGACATGCCACGCGATATCCCGTGTCTCCCCCCTACCGCTGCCGAGTCTGGCTTGGACTCGTGAATGGATCATCTGAAGCCTCTTCTCTTACCACCTAATAAGTTTTACCCCAATTTGAATATTTTTGGAAGATCCCCCCCCCCCCCCCACTGTGGTCGCATCTGGTTCGGATCCTAAAATATGTCACCTAGGACATATGCTGCTCTCTACGTTCCAAGTTTCATTTAAATCGCTGCACTCGTTGGACCCCTATGCGAGCCAGAAAATTTCCAGAACTCCCTTCCATCTCCCCCTAGTCTACTTCGGCCGAATACGAATTGAAAGCATAGTCGCATCGTTGACATCTCCTCTTCACGTCCGTCAAGTTTCACTCTAGTCGGACTACCAGTTCGCAACTTACGGAAGTCAATTTCCGTATTCCCCTTCCCTCAGTCCTCCAAGAATGGTCGAAGTTTTCGTTGGAGCATTGTGTCGGGTTCTTAAGGTTCGGGTCACTAATATGCCTGCAAAGTTTCATCATCCTTATGACATCAGGAACTATTCTAACTCGAGATCACCGGAATTCCGGGAAAACCCGCTCCAACTCCCCCCCATAGATCCCCGATGTTATCTGGCTCCATCTAATATCTAAGCGTATTACTTGTCCTCCCCACCAAGTTGCATCTCGATCCCTTGACTCTAAGCGAATTTCACGAGTTTTCCTGTGCCCCCTCCCACCCACTCAAGTATCGAATGTGATCCGGACTTGGGCACGGAACATCTGAAACGACAGCTCTTTCGACTTGCCAAGTTTTCATTCAGAGCCGCCCGTATGGAAATAATTCAAGTCGTAAACGATCGTGTGTGTTTTTTTCAATTGTATTATGGGACATTTTTCCAATCGGAAACAGTTGTAAACAATTGGAAATGATCGTAAACAATGGTTTTTTTTTTTACGATTGTTAACAGTTGTTTCCGATCGTTTGCCATTGTAAACAGTTGTTAACAATCGTATTTTTACGATCGGAAACAGTTGTTTACGATCGAAACCAATTGTTTCCAATCGTTATTTTACAATTGAAAACCGTTTCCTTTCCAATTGTATTTTTACGATCGAAAACAATTGTTTCGGATCGTAGTTTTACGATTGGAATTTCCGACTGCAGATTCTTTTTCAACACACCCTCCCTCCACTCCCACCCCTGTGCCCTAAACAGTAAACTGTAGATCGTCGATAACTGGAAGGTCATCGACTTCTCTCCAACTTCAAGTAATGCCTAATTTGCTGTGATTCAGTCTAGTCAACAATATTAAGGGCACAGAAAGAAGGCTGAAGGGGAGATATTCGCATTGTGGTATATAGAGGCAAATATTTTTTCTTCAAAATTATCGATTAAACGGCATAACTCCAAAAAAATTACCAGAAGACGCTTTAGCAGTATAGAGGGCGCAGCAGCTGCGAAAGCTGGTGTTGAATTATATTGCGCTTCAAAGAAAAGTTAAAATAGCAAAATACGAATGACAGCTCTCAACTTCAAGAATTTCCACGTCTTTTAAACTTTTCGAAAAAAAAACAATCGTAAACAGTTGTAAAATAGTTGTTTCCAATCGTAGTACCGAACTCGTCGGCTCACCAGAAATCCGGACCCCTCCCACCCTCAACTCCTCCATAGTGCAACGAATCCGGTCCGGTTATGTCAATGACGTATCTAGGACATGTGCTTATTCTTCCCACCAAGTTTCATCCCGATCCGTCCGCTCCAAGCGTTTCCCAAACTGCCCCGCCCCCCCCCCCCCCCTCCCCAGCTCTTCCCAAAGTCACCGGATACGGTCCGGATTTAAAGTGGGACGTTAAAACAGGATTTGCACGTTGACCGGAACTGCGGCAAATGTGATACATTGAGTTAGTGCTCTTCAGATTGCCAATTCAATAAAAAAAAAAAAAAAAAACACATTTCTCATCTAAAGGTCGAAACAGCCACCTGAAAACGGAGAAAATATGTATAATCCGACTGTAACTAACAACTATTCTATCGTCCTAAAATTAAACCAAAGACTTTCTTAAGCCGAGTCTTCAGCAACCATTATTTCATACTGCCCTCCCTTAAACAAACTATTACTTAACACTTGAGATATCCCTTACCCCTCCGAAAAGCAAATTTAAGGCTTCCCAAATACAAACATTTAACATATTTTCGAAGATTAAACGGCTATCTGACTCCCAAGTCCTCTCTGTGAAATACAACTAATAATGCTAAATATATAAGCAGTTACGCGTCTAAATTGGCTCCTCCATTGACAATCGCATGTCCGTCGGAACCGTGCTGTTCTGGACCCGGTGTACCCTCATTGGCTCAAAACCGCCAAAATGGCCGCTGACGATGTGTCACGATCGCTTAAGCTTACGATTGCCAGTGGAGGATCCACTTAAGTTGTTAAGGCGAACAGACAACATGCTGGTCCTTGGCCATCGGCGCTAGGTGGCGTGACTGCACAAGATGTATGAGCATATCGTGTGCAGTGGTGTCGCGCAAAAAGTTAAGAAAGTAAACAGATTGTCTCTGTATGCTTGTGGGAAGAAACGAAGTTGCTAGGCGACCTTGCTGTCCGAGTTTTCAAAAGTCAGCAAGGGCGTGCTTGGAACTTGAAACTTGTTAGAACTTCCCAAAAGGGAATTTACTCTGCGCAAAATACAAATAGAAAACAGTAACGGTAACCTAGACAAGCGGATGCAAGGCCCGGACATGATATACAAGGGCCCTGCAGAAAACAGAATCAGAACACCGTTTTTGTTTCATAATTTAGAATACTAGCAGACAGCAAACTTTAATTTTATTTTAGCTGACTGTGCTAGAAGGATACGTCAGCTGAATTTATTCGCGATATTTCGTCCATTGTTGTCAAGGGCTCAAGGGTAGAAAGCGAACCGGTTAACCTGGGCTGAGATATTTCTCGAATCAATTTAGATAACTGAAAGTAAGGTAAGGTTAAATTTTGTTGACAAATATAAATAAGCTTCAAGTCGCTTCACTAATTGTGACTTGTTTTAAAATTTATTCATTATTTAAAAAATTCGTAGGAGTTTAGCGCAGTCAACAATGATTCGCTGTCCGATCGAGCTGAAGGAATTTTTCTTTTATTTCTTTAGCGTACTTTATATTTAGAAAATAGACTTATTTCTGTCGCATTCGTTTAGTTATGTCCCGACATGACTTCCGCACCTATAATTCCAGGTCCTTGATAGATCGGGGCCCCCTTTTTGGTAATTTAGCAAAGAAACTTTACTTTTATTGATTAAAGTAGAAACTTTAAATTTGTAAATTTTATTACAAATTAAACCGACAAATACCAGCTAGTTTTTTCACATTTTGTAATTTTGTACTCCTGGCCCAAGCTTACTGGGAAACTGGCCTCCTGAGTCTGAAGGAAGAAGAAAACCACTAGAACAAGGATCCTGCCCTTCCTCGTTTTCTGCGGCCGCTTCCAGCAACAGCCTGGCCAGAACCATTACCAAGAAGGCAAAAGTCGATAAAAAGGCAAAAGAATTGCCAAAGTCGTAGCATTGTACGTGACTATCCGTTGAGCATTTGTTTTGATATATGTGATTTGTGATTTGCTTAAACTCCCTTCGATTTGAGCCACTATACAGGCAGCTAAGCCGCTGGTGTATGAAGACTTGTTTTCCGAGGCGACTGAACTCTTATTATTATTATCACTGTTGTATATATTTTTCCTCGAAATATGCTCGAGTAGGAAACTACAATCCAATGGATTTACATACCAGCGCAGCAATTTTAAAAATTCGGCAAAAAAAAGTTTATAGAACCGTCATTGTTGGAAGAAGGGGAAAAGATTGTGGAATGGGAAATTACTGCCATTGTTTCTTTCGAGTCTTTTGAGGGATGAAGACAATAACAATGTTTCGGATCTGTTTATTTTTGCATCCATTAAACTTAAGAATAGAGAATATATGATATGATATGATGTGGTTCATTGAAAAAAACCGAGGTGTAGAAAATTCACTAATGAATCAACAATGTATTTAAAGAAGGTCCTAGAATATTTTGTTATTTTTAGATTATTCGTAAACGGATTGGTCAGCTGAATTCAGTTCTAACAATGTTTCGGCCCTTCTTGGCAAGAGTCCTCTTCTGTCTCTAGCCGCTCAGACTGGAAAGTGGATAATAAACTTATGAAAGTTTCACAAGTTTCTTTTCCGCTTTTCCACTTTGACTGACTAGAGACTAAAGAGGACCCTTGTCAAGAAGGGCCGAAATATAGCTCTAATAAAATTAAGCTGACGGATCCGTTTTGCCCTGTCAAATATGATTCGCAGTCAGCTTGGGCGGAAGGAACATTTATTTTATTATAGTTGACTGCGTTAAACGGATACGTCAGCTGAATTTAATTGTAGCAATATTTCGTCCCGTCTTCGCAAGAATCCTCCTCAGACTGTTGCTGAAATGAACGAACCAGCAATCAAAATTTCCTGCTGTTGCGACAGCCTGACAAGGACCCTTGCCAAGAAGGGCCGAAAATATCGCTGACGTACATGGCAGCTGACTTTTTCCGATTTTAGTGGAGTGTTCCTTGGAACAATACACTATTGCGAGCGCTGTAGCTTCACCATATTTTGTGGAGCTCATAACTCGTGAACGAGTGCAAGTATCAAGTTCAAATTTGGTACACTTGTAGGTATTGGTGTCTAGTTGTGCCTTTTGGGGGTCCCTCCCCCCACACCCACCCGGTTCAGGGGCAAATGGGCCCAGATTGCCCAGTAAATAATGTTCATAACTTGACCATAGTTGGACATAAGACGATGAATTCCCTTGTACTTGTAGATCCTAGGGCTGAGAAACTACTTTTAAAGTTGCACCTCCCCCACCCATCCCGTTCCTGGGCAACTGGGCCCAGATTGTCCAGGAGTAAAGTTCGTTACCCGTGACAGGAATCAACATGTATCAAATTAAAACTTGGTAGGCTTGTCAGCATTGGGGTCTCATTTTCCTTTTTGCCGGTCCCGAACCCCACCCCCACTTGGCTCAGGGGCGATTGGGCCCAGATTGCCGAATTTTGTTTATGTTTTTAACTTGACAATAACTGGAGATAGGGCGATGAAATTCATTTGTGCTTTTGGATCATAAGGGTTGGGATTTATATGTGGAGGGTCGGACTGGCCCAAGCTGTTAGTGCAAGATCTTCATCATTTATATTTATACTTGCGGTTTTTTTACATTTAAAGCTTTTAAAGCGGGATGATTACAAATTAGGTTATTTTAATACTTGTTTGGTTATTTGTCATATGAAATGTCTTGGTTCTAAAGCTGTTTGTATATACAATGTGATAAACATTTGACTTTCACACTCGCACGTCTGAGCGCTTGCTCACTTGTTAGCCATTGTTTAATACATGATTCGCAGTCAGCTTTGCCCGATGGAATAAACATCCTGTGTTTTGCTTAAAACCAACTCCTCTCTGTATTTCATGAAATCTACAACATTTCCCTACAAATAAATTTCATAAATGCTGGCACAACTAACTGCACATACTTTCACTTCCTCTAGGTTCCTACTTGCAAGTGTCTAACCTATTTGCTCGCTCCCTAAATACAGTCGGCAACGCAGTGCAGCAAGCGTTTGATAAGTCATCTCTATTGATATTTTGACTGTTTCCTTTCATTATTATTTGTGTTCATGCTCGAAACGTTTTCCTGTGTGGGAGAAGCTCAAACTGCTCACTTTTCAATGTTCAGTCAACATTAGAATCAGAATAAAACTGTAGATGTCCGAGAGGTACGTTGCAGTTTCGTGGATGAACTTAGAGCGTGTTGTACCCTACTTACCGTAATTACTACGAACGGCGTCACGAATTTTGGCTTCTTAGCGTCAAGGCTGGAACACATTTTTAAATTCTCGGTAAAATATAACTCCACGGCAGCTCCACAGGGTAATCCGGCCAATCTTGTTACAGACATTCGTAGTTACTACGCTCCCGAGCATGGTAAGCAAATAGTTACTGTTAGTTACTATTTCAAGAAGGTTGGAACGGTCAGCGTAGTAACTTTTCGTGGCGGAACACGCTCTTAATGTTGAAAGAAAGAGGGGTCGGGAAACCTAAGAAGAAGTATTTCGCCAGGACTAGTTGTCCTATCCCTGAAATCCCGAAGTAGAATAATCCATTAGAACAAGGCTCCAGCCCTTCGTTTTTATCGTCGGATATACACCGTTTCTGCCAGATATTTTATACTCCCCTTTATAACCCCAGATACTTTATATGACCCTTCGAACTTGGGTTCGAGTGGACTAGGTTCAAGTTTTGATTTGTCACAGAAAGAATATTCGTATTCTGGAACATATGTTGTAAAATTATTTATTTTTCCCTTGTTCACCCTTACATTGATTACGCTTGTGTTCATTGGGCTAGCAATTTTTTTTCTAATTATCAAAGGATCCAGATTTTGCAAAATAAAAGCATTCGTTTGGTTGCGGACAGAAAAAAGAAGGTTGAATCTAAAACCATTGCCAGCTTTTCCCGTTGCAATGTTATGAACGTTGGTCAGATTCGTGATTACCAGGCATCAATTTTTGTGAAAGCATGAACCATATATGCCCTGATTATTTCCATGATTGTTTGTCTACGAATCAGGAGCACCATAGTTACCACACCAGAAATGCCCAGCTTTTAATTAATGAAAAAAGTAAAACAGTTAGGTCTTCTTATATGATTCATAATCTGGGGCCTTGTGTCTGGAATAATCTGCCGGCTAGCATCAGGGAGTCTGCCACTTTATACGGGTTTAAAAAGAAACTGAAAACTTTCCATTTAATTAATACGTGTTGAAGTTTTTTTTTTTTTGTTGCACAGGTGTTTGGGTGGGGCTGAAACTGGTAATGATTAAATATTAAGGACTCTTGTTGTGTACAGTGTTCACGTTTAATTGTCTTTTATTTAAGTCATAGGCTAGTCATATGATTGTAAGTTGCTGTGTTTATTTATTTATTTATTAGATACAAGTAGTATTAATAAATTGCAGCACAATTCCTTAGGACTTTCTTTTTGCTGCAATAGGATATCAGGAACGTAATTTATTTTCTTTCCAGTGTTTTGGTTAAAAATAAAAACCTACCTACCTACCTAAAACAAAAATGTTTTTGACTGAAGGCCATGCTTAGAAACATTTGTCAATTTCTCTGCGTCTCTCAGTTGCTCTTCTGTATATGCGAATGGATGGTTAAATCCAGAGACGCAATGCCGAATGACATAAACCCGGTAAATTAATCAGAACAAACCTAGTTGGCTACCAATCCGGAATAAAGTAGAGTGCAAGAACCTCGCCCGTTTCTCATTTTAACTTCAGTCAGGTTCTCTAATAATATCTTCTCTATCTTGCTGTTTCAACAGTCTCTAGGAGATGCTCACATTTTAGAACATTTTATATACAAAAAAATATATAAAAGAACGCCAGGCTTAGGAAGTTCTGTCCTTTTCTCGCCAGTTTCTCCTGAATCCTTTTCTTCATATGCTATATATCTCTGCGCTCCGACAGATCTTTCCAGGAAATATCCCTATTCTTGCAAATTTGTAAAGGAAGAACTTTATATTTGCCTGAAGGCCAGGTTTTCATGCTTTTCCCCGTTGCTAGCTGTTTGTATAGGCTATAAATATAAATATAAATGTATGTATAGGCTGTAAATGTATGGTCAAAGTCGGAGGCCCAAGGTCGAATGACATAAACCCGGTACAATATTAAGAAAAACCTACACTGTAAAAAGTTTCTCCGAGTAAGGATTAAAAATTAACTGTATTATTTGCTGCTGGGATTAATTTTATCTCTACTGGGATAAGATTATTTAGAGTCGTAAGATTAATCCCAGTAGCAAATACTGCAAGATTTTTTTTACAGTGTATTTGGCTACTCATCTTGAATACCGTAGAGTGCAAGAATTTTGCCCGTTTTCAAATTTAGCTTCAGTCAGTTTCTCCTAATACCCTGTTCTTTAGATGCTATCTTGCTGTTTCAAAATCCAGGAAATGTTCATATTCTGAAACATTTTGTAAAAAAAAAAAAACTGTCCTTTTCTCGTTGTAACTCAGCCAGTTTTTCGTGAATCGCTTTTCCTTTATATGCTATTATCATTATCATTATTATTAACTTTTTAATTCAGCTTTCACCATAAACTAATATACAAATAACAACAAAACAACACTATGGTACAACATCAATGTGTCTCCAGCAGATTGAGCAGATGCCTCCAAACTGGTCGATTGTGGAAAATGTACTGAAGATAGTGTTGGGCGATATTCGATATCGATAACGATATATCGATATATCGGACCAAATATCGATATCGAATATCAAAAAGTAAATATCGATATCGAAAACGATATTTTTTTCATTCATAATTATTGTAAATAATCCAACATAACCTACATTTATATATCCGAAATTGGACCAATATGTTTTCGTAATTCAGTTCTTATTTATTCAGAGTTTGAGATGATGCAAAATGGTATTTAACGACAATTTCGTTAGTAAATTTTGGCGAAACGAGACGTATCCTATAGCGAAACATACTAAAGAAATATCGATATATCGATTATCGAATATCGAAAGTGAAAATATCGATATATCGAAAAATCCAAATATCGCCCAACACTAACTGAAGAGCGAAAGCCGCTAGAGGTTGAGAGCGGTTTGATATTTTTAGTTTATGCCGCACATCCTACCGGAAGTTGCAGGCTTCAGTTTTTCATACCATATGTCGGTAGATGGAAGGAATAGAGCAATCATTAAAGTATGAAACAAGTATAGCAATATAGAACTAAATACCTTCAGTCAGTGACGTAGCAAACAGCGGCAAGCTATATGTCTTGCCGCTCCGACAGACTTTTCCAGGAAATATTCGTACTCTTGCACATCTTGTAGAGGAAAAACTAAATAATAATAATAATATATCTTTCCGTTCCGACAGAATTTTCCAGGAAATGCTCGTATTATTTGTGCATCTTGTAAAGAAAGTTTTATTTGAAAAAAAAATGTACACTTTAAATTGTCAGGTTATCCTAAACCCTCTTCTTCATATGCTACTTGACATTCCAACATATTTCTCCAGGAAAAAGTTATTTGTGAACGTCTTGTGCATCTTGTAAAGAAAGTTTGATTTGAAAAAAAGAAATGTACACTTTAATTTGTCAGTTTATCCTAAACCCTCTTCTTCATATGCTACTTGACATTCCAGCATACTTCTCCAGGAAATAGTTATTTGTGAACGACTTGTAAAAAAAAAAAATTGTATTTGCCTGAAGGTCAGGTTTAGAAACATTACCCATTTTTCGTTTCAACTTTGGCCTTTCTCCTGAAACTATCTTCTTCATATACTATAATAATAATAATAATAATATACCTTCCCGTCTTGACAGACGTTTCCAGGAAATATTCACATTATTTTGCATCTTGTAAAAGAAAATTTTTTGTATCTGCCTTAAGGCCACGTTTGGGATCTTTGCTGTTTCATTTTAATTAGCCAGTTTATCCTAAACCTTCTTCTTCATATGCTACCTTTAAGTTCCAACAGACTTTTCCTAATTATATCCAATTTGTACTTGCCTAAAGGCCTTGCTCAGATACGTTGCACATTTCTCCTTTTAACTTTAGCAAGTCTGTTCGAAAACCCTTTTCGTATATGCTAGGCTATTAACTTTTCGTTCTAACAGACTTCTCGAGAAAACAGCTTTATTGCCGAAACCGATCACTGTTCAGTATTTATCCAGTTCAGACGTCATTAGAATACAGCTGGAAATGTCTGTCAAGAAGCGAGCTAGCGTCCAATAAAAAAGTCAGATAAGACATTTCGTTTTATGGCTTAAAACAATTCCAGATGGATACAAGCTAAACTTGAGATGGGAGGTCAGGGAAAAATAAGGGAGCGTGTGAATTAGTGTGAGTAGGCGATCTTCAACGCTTTAACTTTGGTGCGGTATCTCAAGTCATTGGTCCCCAATTCATAAAGTAGTTTAACCAAACTTAGTCTTTCATTCTCGTTTCATATCCTTTGTTTGTTTGTGTATTATTCGGATTGTACCTAAGCGCTTTTTGGGATCCCAGAACTTCAGTGAAGGGATACCTATGACATCGCAAAAGTTGTCCGTCTGTAAGCACGATAACTCTCGAAGGGAATGAGATATTTTGATGAAACTTGGTGTGAGGATTGTTTGGGTCAAGGGTAAGGTCTAGTTCGTAGATGGGCTATGTAGCCCTACATTTGGGGTGGGGGAGGGGGGTCAAATTAAGGGACAAACAAAATATTTTCAAACAGCTAATGTGATAGTCAATTATAGGATAAGAAGACATGCTGAGCACGATGCTAAAAAACATTTTCTCGCCGGACAAGTAGTTTGTCCAGAATTCGGCAAAAACCGGAAAGTTTGTTTAAAAGTAAATGTTTCCTTTGAAGTTGATTAAATGTTTCATATAGATGTAAGAAAACATGCTGAGAACCATGGTGAAAACCGTTTTCTCGCCGGACAAATAGTTAGTCCGGAATCCGGTAGAAACCGGAAAGTTGTCTAAAAGTAAAAGTTTCATTTGAAGTTGATTAAATGTTCGATTTCATGGTAAGAAGACATGCTGAACATGTCGGTCAAACCATTTTCTCGCCGGACAACTAATTCGCCTGGAATCCGGCCAAAACCGGAAAACATGTTAAAAGGAAAAGTTGTATCTGAAGTTGATTAGATGACAGATTTAGGGGAAAGAAGAGACGCTGAGTCTGTATATTCAATCATTTTTTCGTCAAAATAGATATGGCTTATAGTGGTATATCTGAACTTGGTTTTCTCTGATGATTACCCTGGCGAAGACTGGATCTGGCGAAGACAAGACTCAATTGTCTGGATCAAATATTCGATTTTTGGGATCCCATCGACTCCTTTGGTCTTGTTCCAGTTATAGTGCTGTTGGGAGCCATAAGGTTTTTCGTCGTGTACAGAAAACGAACTAAGCTGCTGCCATGTTTAGGGACGTTCCTAAAAGGAAGATTAGATTCTCAGTCTTGATTTTCTCTTTTAGCGACTTGCTCTCCCCAACAACAAGATCAAGAGTATCGACAATGCCTTCCATGTCTACCATGATCTCCTTTACGTCGACTTGTCTAAAAACAAGTAAGTTCCTCGTTTCTTTGTCTGTTCCTGTTGTTGTTTGAACCCATTGTCTAAATCGATCTCATCGGCTACTGTGCATGCGATGTGTAGGGAATATGGACGATTCAACGGTCCTGTCATTTAAGACCGAACCGATTTTGACCTTTGCCCACTCAATTGACCCATTGAGACGTGACCTGATCTGTTTGCAATTGACAGGGAAGATCTTACTGAGAAGGTAGCTTCATTCTGACGAATCCCCAAGTTCTCAACATTTCAAAAGTTAGTAACCATGATACATGCAAAATAATATGATTGCGTAGTAGAACCTGTTGATTTGTGGAGCAATTACCAGCATCCACCCCCCAATAACCTCGATCAATTCTTGTCTCCATTCTGATTATGTGCCCTAACGCCATCTTTGCTTATACACGATCGACTGTCTTGGCAACGAGTATGGCAACGAGTATCGTCATAGCCATGCGCTGTGAAAATCGGTCTGATTATCTGCCCTAACGCCATCTTTGCTTATACACGATCGACTGTCGTGGCAACGAGTACGGCAACGAGTATCGTCATAGCCATGCGCTGTGAAAATCGGTCTGATTAACTGCCCTAACGCCATCTTTGCTTATACACGATCGACTGTCGTGGCGACGAGTACGGCAACGAGTATCGTCATAGCCATGCGCTGTGAAAATCGGTCGATTATGTATCGTGGTTTGAAAGTTGAGAAGATGCCCTAGATAGATCATCCATTTGTGCGTCCAAACCAGATTAGGCCACGGTGGGATGGTTGGAGGGGGGGGGGGGGGTGTCTAGGGATCGAACGATTGGATCGATTGGACTTAAACTTGGAAAGTACAAAGGTCATTTGGCCTAGATGATCCATTTCGTGGCATTTTGCCTTTCTTATACCAGCCACTCGCAACAGGTGCCATATGAGATAATAGCTCTTGTTTTTGTAGTTGAATAATGATTTGAATGGTCGAAAATATTTTGGAATTTTAAAGTAGAGGAATTTCTGTTCGAAGTAGTTCGTTATTCTGTCGCTGAAGTGTCGTAGCCTCAGCTTCTACTTCACTTCTCAAACGCTTTAACTTCATTAGTTTTACAAGGTCTGTTGAAATAAATTTCCCCATCCCTACATAATTACCATAGGCTGCTAAATCGCTAATTGTACTGGGAAATTGGTTTGAAATTGCACCCACATTGAGAATGAGCCTGTACAACTCCCCCATAATGAAGACTGGGGCACAGTGGCATTTGTATATTCTGAATTGCCATAACCTTATGTGCTTGTACGAACTCGGCAATAATGGGCCCGACGAGGAACAGTCTAATGGAATTCCCGTCTAGTTGGTCCTTGGAGATAATGGAATGACCTGGAATACTCCTCCAGTGCAAAGAGCATAACAAGGGAATTGCCAGAACACATTATTTTACAAGAGATGTAGCAGTCCGAAAACTCGGGGAGAAAGTCTTTCTCGTGTACCATTGTAAGTGCAGTAGAATCTTCTCTTTTGTTTATCCATTAAGAATAAGAGTTACATTAAGTTTTTCACGGTACCGATCGTCTTATCTATACGAGGCTTCCTTTTAGTTGGCAATTCAATTTATTTTCAAAACCGATGCAACGGTCAAGCCGATTTGGTGGCTCTTGTCCATATTAACACTAATTGTATACACAAGATAATTCTACACTAGTTTGGAATATAACAAGACTCAAACATAACACAAAATATTCAGATCTATTTAGAATTACAATGCGAGTTAAAAAGGTTGACGAAGGTGGGAACAAAACTTCTTAGGTAACGAGTCGTTGTGAGCTTAATTGGCTGCAATTTGTGTATTGGATGGGCTACCACTCTCTCAGGCCTTACTCTTGCCGCTGAAAAATAGGCAAGGGCTTGGCAAGGTACAGACGCGCGACGTTTGCGCCACCGATTTAAATGGATTTCTAATTTGTCATGTAACCGCTGAACGAAGACAGTATAGCGATACTGATATCACAGGTGTAACTGCAGTGCGTTTGGGCCAGAAATTGACAAAGGGCAGAGAAGATCTGCCGTTCGACTTAAACCATCCAAATACCGACGATGCCATTGATCATTAGATTTAGAGTCCCGTATTTCAGTCAATCAATCATTTACTGTAACGGCCATAGCCAGACTTAGCCTATAGGCTAATTAGTTTTCGTCGCTACAAAAAAAGGATAAATATAAGACATATGTGTGACCTCATTGTCGTAACCTCGGTCCTATCGGCCATAATACAGTATGCGTTCAGTTATTTGTACCTAAAAAGTTAATTATTACTATTTTGCGTAAGTAGTGGCTCCGTCACGGTACATGTCCCTTGTATAACATTCATCTTCGTGATATCGATTTAATATCTGGTGGAATCAGATTTCTAACATCAAACTAACGCCACGTCGTACATTACGAAAAATAGAAAAGGAATAAAATATGTACAAAATGGGAAACAAATTATTTGCACAGTTGTTTATGGAGGACTGGCTTCTAGCCACAAATTTGACTGACAAGGTTGGAAAAAAAATTCCATTCATTCACAGGAAGACAAATAAAAATGCTGACTAGCTCACACTTCTATTTTCTTTTCAAGCTCAAACTAGCATGTTTACAAATGACCCCAGGCAAGTGATGAGCGTGACCAGAACGCTCGCCTAATAGCCATTAAAGCCAACCGGAATGAAATTCACTGACTTGTCTTTTCGATCGTGGCATAATGGTGGTGAGCCACGGAGCCGAGGCGGTAATGGCTTCCGTAAACGGCAGGAACGAAGTTCGTGCTGGGGCAAACCGAATTAGACGCCCCACGTTTCCCTACTGCCAGTGCAGTGTCCTAATATCACTCGTGGGATGCATTTGCGGTTGAAGGAGAACGCTCTTCTCAGCGCTTACGCCAGGCCGTCAGATATCAGTCGCTTTCATGATTTCAAAGCTTCAGTCAAGTAGCCAAATTCCAGTGTTGCCAGATTGGCAGATTTGACCCCAAAACTGGCGGATTTTGTCGGAGACTGGCGAAAATATTTTTGCAACGGGCGTGTGGCGTGAAACGTGGCTGTTCTTCTTTTTTACTGGCGTATTTTTTGGCGTGATGTGATACTTGCTGATGGAATAAATTGAATGGTCATTCAGTCATCAAATCTTGCAAACTCGCGAAAATGTTAAATAAGATCATAACGCTTGTCTGGTCCCTGTTACTCTATGCTTATGGAATAGAGCCAAATAGCAATGACGCTAAATTTTTGCAGAAAAAACGACCGTTTTGAAGAAAAATCGACCGATTGTAAAAAAAAACGGAACTACGAAAAAATGCCTTTTTTTTAAATCGACTGCTTTTTACGAAAAAACGCTGCGGCCGAATGCTGATTTTTTTTTTGGGGGGGGGGGTCTGTGTTGATATTCCTCGAGTTTTAGGGAGTTGTAAATATATGTGGTGTTCTTTTGGCGTATTTTTAAACGGCCACGGCTTATTTTTGGACAACGTTCTGGCAACACTGGCAAACGTCGGTTCGATTTACCAACAGTTATCCATCTACATTATAGTACAATACTCTATATGACTAAGTCCAAAACATGCAACCGATTCTCAGAAAGAAGGAGTAAGCGTGTCCGTACGACTCAAACTCAACGACTCAAGTGAACGAATCAGTCAGCGCGATCTTTAGCAGCAGCTGTGACACCACTTCTGCCTTTCTTCCGCTAGCTACCCGGAGGGGCCGGAGATTTTGCATCGGCAAGTAGAGGTAGTCGCCAAGAGTATTGTACAATTGGATAGAGTTGAATATAATTATAATAGATTAGATTTTGTTAAACAGACGGAAGCTAATTTGCCGAGTTATTAAACAAGTCCCAGAAGTTCGTGGAGTTATTACCTCCTCGTCTTCGAAACTTTTGATGCAAGAGGTCGTCCAGCCCTCCAGTCGGAGAGACAGCTGGTCGCTCAAAACTTTACCATCTCCTCTTCTTAGAACCTGCTGAGACAAGAGGTTGCCCAGTCCTTTTCCGCTTGTGTTTCCGATATTTTGTGTTCCTACTGTTGAGGTCAAAGTATCCGCGTCAACAACTATACCTATTCATTCTTCTTCTCAGTTCCCGTTGTGTATTATCAGTAACTAAATTTCCTTCCATGATCCATGAGCATAATGAATCATGATTGAATAACTAGCGATGCTGTTCAACTGCTAATAAATGTGATATTTTTAGCATATTTTCATTATATTAAGTTCATAAAGGGTGTAGGGAGGCGCGGAGTGAGGAGGTGGGTGCGGGGGTGAGATGCTGGTGAGATGGGGGGCGGTTGGTAGGTTTTGACGAGGGAATGGATTTTTCTTTCTTTTCTTTTTTTTACCCTCTTTCTTCACCTCTTTTTTCTTTTTTTTTCTTTTTTTGAAAATATATTAGATTAGTTTTTCTGTTATTATTTATTGAATAACCTTAAGTTAAAAGGTGGTTTAGAAGATACAGTCACCCACAGGATTTCTGTCTTTTCGTGGTTTTTGAGTTGTTTGCACAATGTAGTTGTGTTTTTTTTATGAAGTAAAAATATCTGAGTCTGAATCTGAAAATCATCTTTGAGAATATTTCAAGCTCGAATTATGTCCACTCGTGTTTTTAATTAATTGCTGTCTAGGTCAATATTGATTATGGTGGTGATCCTAGTAATGAACTGAACAATATAAATACTGCTCAAGCGGGATTGAACCCGCAACCTTTGGCTCCATGGTGATGATAATTTATTTCCCATTTGTAGAACAAAAAAAATCTTCTAAAACGGAATATAAGAAAGAAAAAAGAAACTAATTGTAGATTTACATTTGCTACATATGTTTCATGTCTGAAATCTTGGCTGGCAGTGATGTTGACTGACAAGAAAATGTAGTTTCTGTATCGAGCAGAAACTTAAGATTTGATTTGGAGGCAGGAATGAATCCAAGAATAGCATGTTCAGGTTTTTTTTTACCAGCTGAACGCCTTTCTTAAAAAAAAAAGACGAGTATCCGCAAGACCACGCAGATCCGTTATTCTGTCAGGACCCCCTTCAAGTCACAAACCCTTTGCTACTTCATGAAGAAGCTCTGAATACCACGGGGAACAACTAGTCTTCTATTTCGGTCCAGCAAATCTACCGGAAAATATTGTCTCTTAGCTTTTCTCCGCATTCCGCGACAAGGGGAAGTTTTTGCCTCGAGTACCAGTGTCTGCCGAAATACCCCCCTATGTAATTATTTAGATTTAGATTGACATAAACAAAGACTGCTTCCAGGAAAGGGTCAGAAAGTAAGTAAAAGCCAAACTGCAGATGTGACTAGCTCGTGAGGGATATGAATAATAAACAGAATAATTTGATTTAAAGCACAATGGGCACTAATTATGCTTTAATTTATATAAAATTCTTCGTTCATACACGTTTCTGACTTCCTCTAGATAGCGCTTCAAAAATAAGTCGTTTTCTTGTTATCAGTTCTCATTGACTCTACGGTGTATCGGCGGAGACGATTTCAGAGAATGGTACTGCAAGGCGCGGAAATAAACAAGAGCTGTAAGCTCATATGGCACTTGCCAGCATAAGTAGTAAGAAATACCCCAACAAGAAGAAATAAAGGGGGCTGAAAATTCAACCTATGGTTTCACTTCAGATATAAAAATAGGAGACAGAAAGCAAAAGGAAACAAGAAGGAAAACAAAAACCGGCAAGGCTGGGTCAGATGGAAGTATTTGGTTAAGATGCCCCGAACTTGCAAGGCTGGTCAGAGGATGAAAGTGATGGTCAAAAGTTTTTTTTTTTTCATTTTTCGGTTAAGATGCGCACTTTAAGGGTGCCGAAAATTAATTTCTAAGCAAAACCCTTGAGGCATAAAGATTCATGTACTCATGGCGATCTTGAAAAAGTAAATTTTGCTTAAAAGTATTTTTTTGTATTTTGCGGTTAAGATGAGTTCTTTATGGAATGGTAGGATTGGAGAAGTCATGATGTCTAACCCAATGATGTCAAGTTTCTAATGCTCCAGCAAAGTTTTATCGTACTAGCACATCTGGGTGTACCTTAACTCACGATCACCAGAATTCCGGACACCCTCCTATAGACACCCCCCCCCCCCTCGGTACCGGAATACGGTCCTATTCTGTCACTGATGCACCTAGGATCCCACCAAGTTTCATCCTGACCGCTCCACTCTATGCGTATCACAAGATTTCCGGTTCTCCCCTCCACCCCACCCCCCCCCACCCCCCCCCCCCCCCAGTTCATCGGATCCGGTCACCTCTTGAAATGGGACATCTGAGACATGAGTTCTTTCAAGGTATCAAGTTTCATTAAGATCCGTTAACCCGTTCGAAAGTTATGCATATCACTAATTTCCGGATTCCGTCGTCTTCCCCTCCCCCCATGGCGGTCGGATCGGGCAAATGACTGTTTCCAAGTTAATCTGGTCGGGTCTCTGATATGCTTGCCAAGCTTTATCGTCCTAGCCCATCTGGAATTACATCAACTACGGATCGCCGGAATTCCGGAACCCCCCTCCAGCTCACCATACAGTGCCCGAATCCGGTCCAGTTCTGTCTGTTATATATCTATATATATATATATCTATATATGTCTAGTGTTATATATATATATATCCAAGTTTCATCCCGATCGCTCCACTCCGAGAGTTTCACACGATTTCCGGCCCCTCCGACTCCCCCTCAGATTCATTGGATCCGGTCCGCACTTAAGACGAGGCATCTGAGACACGAGGTCTTCCCAGTTATCAAGTTTCATTAAGATCCGATCACCCATTCGAAAGTTATGTGACTATTTCCAAGTTAGTTCGGTCGGGTCCCTAATATGCCTGCCAAATTTCATCGTCCTAGCGTATTTGGAAGTACTCTAACTCGCAAACAGCGGACTGACCGACAGACCGACGGAAAAGTGATTGGTATATGGCACTTGGCCGGAAGGCAAGTGCCATAAAAAGTCTCGGCCATGTATGAAAATCAGTCCTTTTATTGAGCTGTGTGATGAGAGTGCCATGGCTGCTAAAATAAATCATCTCTGTGGCTGGCAGATTGCTCCAGTGTTATCTGATGAAACTTGCTGTTGTTTGTAGTACCGAAGAAAAGTTTTGCTTTCTGGATGTAAAGTTACAAGACTGCCAAAAATGTACAAACATAACCGACCTGCTTGCAGCTGATTCCAGAGCTTACAAGGAATTCTCAGTAAACACAGTTAATATGAACATTTGTCAACAAAACAAAAAATCCGGAGTATATGATAACAGTGGATGGATAATAAAAAAGAAACTCCGCTTATTTTTGTCCAAGCTAATAAATCAGAGTATGGCAGTCAGCGAAACATGGCGTAATGGTATATTAGCGATAACAAATTGTCAAGGAATCTGCTGATTTCTGATGTAACGTTGTATTCTAGGGTGTGGTAATGTGGCATCATGATTGTTTGAGCCGCCCATTGAACTTGAACAAATTAATTTGGAGATAACTACTCCTTGAGCCCAAGCTAAACGGGAAATATATATTAAAACAATGGATAAATCCGATACAATCAATCAGTCAAGTTTATTTAATTTGCTTGAAGCTAGAAAAGGAATAAAATATTTACGAAATACATAGACAAGTAACAAACTAACTAATACACTTGCAAGATATGACCAGAAATAAATGATGGGATGACTCTATGTAAAAGTTGGGCATAAGGATTAGCAGGATATGGAGAAAACTGATTGACAGTGTTCCTCTCGGACCGAGGCGAAGAAGGGAGGAGAGGGGGGAAATCTGGGGAAAATACATTATCTTTGCCCCAGTTTCAGATCGTCATCGATATACGTCACCTACGATTCTTTGGTAGCGAAATTTCGGCCCTTCTTGGCAAGGGTCCTCGTCGGGATGTCGAACGTCATGGAAGAAACGAACCTGCAATCTTGCAGGAATGCAAAACGTATTCGCCAACGTTGAAACAGGTTCATTTCTTCCATTCCCCAACGTTGTCCCTGACGTCCAACTGCCTGACAAAGACCCTTGCCAAGAAGGGTCAAACATATCTCTGTCCAAGCATCGTAGCTGACGTATCCGTTTTATCCATTGTTTGAAGTGTGAGTCTTTACTATGAACACATAATATAAAGGCAGTAGAAAGAAAAAAAAACGGGAAAATGGGGGGCTGGGGTCAAATTGTAAAGTTGATGTTCGGGTGAGGGTTTATATGAATTATTGGTAATTAATTAAAAGACGACCTCAAAATATTTCGTTTTCTGCTTTGCACCAAATCGTGATACGTGCAAGCACTTTCTTCCACCAGATTGTTATTAAGCAATGACAAAACAGAACAAATATTCAGTCTTCAGTTTGTTTATTGCTGAGTATGTAACCCCTTCGCTCGTCGCCTGCATTTCTATTCTGCTGTTGCTTCCTTTTTATTCTGCTGCTTTTCCATTCTGCCTTTCTATTCCCGCCATTCTATTCTGTCATGTTCCTTCCAAGAGAATGGTGAATCATCAGTGAGTAAATTAGGAGGCTAACGGTATGATTATGAATTGTCGATAGGAACCTGTAAACACCTCCATCTTACTATGATTTCGAACGCCTTCTTTATTTTTTAATAACTTTCTTGCTTGAAAGTAGTTGCTATTTAGGATGAGAATATTTAATGCCTGAAATCTTATCTCACCTTGACCGTGCACCACACCAGAGGGTGGGTCTGTATGAAGCCGTAACTGAAAGACTGGATTGGCAGTAAGAAGTTTCGGTTTGGATACAGACTTAAACAATTGATGTGGAATTCTGATGTATGATTGAAAAAAAAAAGTTATCAGGCCCAAACTTAAGGATGATGTAGTAGTGAAGGATTGGGAAGATCACAACAAGCTTTCGATGGCATGGTAAAGGCATAAGAACGAAGAAACAGAAAAGATATTGCCAAAAAAAACATATAATGGCCATACAAAAGTACCTCTTGTATGACATAAAATAACATGTATATCGTATACATAAATAGCTTTCAGGATTCAAACATTAGTACTTACCGAGAATTACAGGATACTTTTTCATTGTTTTTTGGGATCCCAAAAAGGAAGTGGAGGGATACCTATGACATCGCAAAAGTTGTCCGTCCGTCCGTCTGTAAGCACGATAGCTCTCGAAGGGAATGAGATATTTTGATGAAACTTGGTGTGAGGATTCGTTGGGTCGTCGGACCAGTCAAGTTCGTAGATGCTTTGTAGCCCTACATTGGGGGTTCAAATTAAGGGGCAAACAAAATATTTTGAAACATCTAATTTGATAGTCGATGATGGGATAAGAAGACATGCTGAACACGATGGTGAAAACCATTTTGTCATCGGACAAGTAGTTCGCCCGGAATCCGGCCAAAACCGGAAAGTTTGTTAAAAGCAAAGTTTTATTTGAAGTTGACTAAATGTTCGATTTAGGGGTAGGAAGACATGCTGAGGACGGTGGTGAAAACCATTTTCTCGACAGACAAGTAGCTCGCCCGGAATCCGGCCCAAACCGGAAAGTTTGTTAAAATTAAAAGTTTTATTTGGGGTTGACTAGATGTTCGATTTAGGGCAAGAAGACATGCTGAACACTTATATGAAAAAAATATCTACCTGGACATGTAGTTCCCCCCGAATCCGGCCAAAGCCGGAAAATTGTTAGAAGCTTAAGTTTTATTTCTAGTTGATTAGATAACCGATTTAAGGGTAAGAAGAGATGCTGAATCCGTGTTTGACAATCACATTTTACCCAGAAATTTAGTTCGACCGGAATCCGGCTGGAGCCGGAAAATTTGTTATAAGTTAAATTTTTATTTTAAGTTGATTAGATGTTCATTGTTGGGGAAAGAAGATATCCTGAGTTCGTTTTTGAGCTTTCTTTTGTCGCCGGACAAGTAGTTCTGGAGTTCGGCCGAAACCAGGAAATTGGCGGAAGTTGCAGGAAGTTTTCATCAACACATATATGACTTATAGGGGTAAACACACATGCTGAATCGATATCTGAACTTGGTTTTCTCAGATGACTAGCTATTTGGCCTTAATCTGTTTCTGAATTTTAATTGTAAAAATGTTCAAGGAGTCTGGCGATGACTGGATCTGGCTAAGGCAAGACCCAGTTGTCTGGATCAGATATTGAATTTTTGGGATCCCATCAAAACCTTTGGTCTTGTTTAACAGGTTGAAGTATTTTTGGGATCTGGCGATTTTAACGGTTTGTAAATTGTACTAAATGGCTCACA
This sequence comes from Branchinecta lynchi, assembly GCA_023053575.1. NCBI lineage: Eukaryota > Metazoa > Arthropoda > Branchiopoda > Anostraca > Branchinectidae > Branchinecta > Branchinecta lynchi. The sequence goes on along the minus strand of JAKZAP010000018.1, from coordinate 4,671,211 downwards.
GCCAGGGTTGCCACCAAATCAAAAATAAAATCCTCAAATTTTGGTGAAAAAATCCCGGAGTAGGGGCGAAAATCCCCATTTCTATAATTTTTCGTTTTTGCCGCGTTTTCACATTAGTGCACGCACAAATCCAGACCAGAACCTTACCAGAATTCTTCACTAGCATGCATACAGCTCTAACAGTTCTTGCATGTTAGCCGGTCTGTCTGGGTTTGTCTTGAATTTCACACACTTGAGCAGGGGCGTCACGACTGGGGGGGGGGGGGGGCAATGTTGTCGGCAAGTCGGTAAAATATAACCGAGTCAGCTCGAAGCGGCGCGATTTTTCGTCAAAACAGTTGGTTTTTTTCATGAAAACAATCGTTTTTTTTTTAAATTGGTCGACTTTTCGTCAAAATAGTCGGTTTTCCTGAAAATCAGACGATTTTTTTCAAAAATATAATTTTGTTGTTGAAAACAGTCGTTTTTTTGCAGAAAAAGTCGGTAAAAATGACCAGCCAGTCGGCAAATGCCTCGTCCCCCCCCCCCCCCCCCCCCCAAACATTTTGGCTAGTAACGCCTCTGCATATGAGCGCTTTTTGTTCAGAGATATGTAGTTCAGATATAGAACAAGACCAAAGGTTTCGATGGGTTCCCAAAAATTTGATCCAGAGAATTGGGTCTTGTCTTCGCCAGACTCCTTGAACATTTTTAATATTAAAATTCAGAAACAGTTAATGCCAAATAGCTAATCATCTGAGAAAACCAAGTTCAGATATGGGTTCAGCATATGCGTTTATCCCTATAAGTCATATTTATTTTGACGAAAACTTCCTGCCTTGCTTCTGCCAATTTTCCGGTTTCAGCCGAATTCCGGAACTACTTGTCCGGCGAAAAGAGAAAGCTAAAAAACGAATTTAGCATATCTTCTTTCCCCTAAATCGAACATCTAATCAACTTCAAATAAAAATTTAACTTGTAACAAATTTTGAGGATCCAAGCCGATTCCGGGCGAAGATATGTTCGGGTAAACATTTAATGTCATATACGTACTTAGCATGTCTTCTTTACCCCTGAATCGAACAACTAATCAACATCAAATGAAACTTTTGCTTTTAACAAACTTTCTGTTTTTTGCCGGACTCCGGACAAACTACTTGTCCGACGAGAAAACATGCAGAAAAGCAGAAATGCTCGGTCCCTTTAATTTGTTTCTCAGTGTTATTCTTAATCCGGACAAAAATCCCGAAATAGAAACAAAAATCCCGGAATCCTGGAGTAAAATCCCGGGAATTGCGGGATAAATCTCCACCCGTGGCAACCCTGCTCACAGCCCCCAGTTAGTTAGCGCAACGGCAGTTCACGCCGAAGACCCGTGGGTTCAAGTCCTGCCCAACGAGCATTTGCCTTTCCAGTTCACTACTTAAAAGGTTGAATTAATACCTGGCTCGGTGCCACGGCTTCAGTAGAAAGTTCATCTCCACTTCTGTGAGTTTCTCGACGATTTTTCGGATTTTATTTGATAATTTCCGCTGTCCAATTTCCGTTCCCATCGGGACTTTTGCTTTCAGTTTTAGAGGAAGACGAAGAAAAATTCTTAATTAGTTTTTGTCCAGGTAAGATGAAAATGATACGCTTCTAGTGAGCGGACAGAGCGGAGTTTCGAAATTCCCTACTGTGAGCAGAAAAAAGTTTTATTATACGGAAAATTGGAATTTTCTATCCGGATCTAATTGGAGCATCACTGTTTCCATGCCCTTCTGGTACAATGTGAGGGGTCAGAACTTCATTCCTGTAGTTTGATTCTACGAGTAGAATATTGAAAGAAGAAAGTACAATAAAAGATGATGTATGATGATATATTTACACAAAAAGCCAGAGAGCCACGGCAATACAATACAAAAAAAAGGAAACAAAAGAAAGACCTTATTTATTTATTTTTTTAAGTTAAAGTAGGTATACCCTGTTGATGCTTCATCGAAAGCTTACAGGGCCCCGTACACTATTTACTATTCGACTTACAGTATTTTAAATATTTAATACTTCAAACTTGGCTGAGCCTTCAACAAATTACCCACGGCTTTGGCTGTTTAAGCCTTTTCCGAGACCCGTTGACTTACAGCGAACACAGGGACAAATTTACATAAACAGCTTTTCTGATGGAAAAACTTCTGGTAGACAACCGTCGACAGCGTGATACACATTGAAGGTAGCAAAACAAAGGCAATCAACGTAGTTTTGTTAGAGTGGTTAGAATGCGCCGTACGAGATTGGGGTCTCCAGCTTTAGAAATATATGTGGTGGAATGATGATGCTGGGGAAAAAAAAAAAAGTGGAGGCTAGGTTTCGACCAAGAAATCCAGAATTGGCGGGTTGCAAAGGATCTGCCAGATTCATTGAGGTATTATGCAAAGGCTAAAGAGGTAGGTGGGGAGGAAATAATTTTCAAGGTGGGTGTAAAAGGGGAGGAAGTAAAGTTGGTGTGGTGTCTTACGGCAGATTGTCTACCGCTTAAGAAGAAAGTATATCGGAAGTTCTTCTGAACGTCCTGGTCATTATTTCTCCTGTCCAATGTGCGGAAATGAGAATAAAAGTGTGGTTCATGTCATGTGGGAATTGAAGAGAGTTGACGGATGAAGTCTTTGGAGAATGCGTGATGAGAAGTGAATGTGCAGCATTATTGGTAGCCGTCAGTTTGATGATGTGAAGAGGGTGGCAAGATTCCTCAGGGTCGCTTTTCAACATGGGAAATTATTTGTATAGTAGGTTACCGAATAGATCGTTGTTTTTTTGTTTCGTTTATTTTGTTGCCATGGCCTTTTGGCTTTTTTTTTGCAATTAAATTTTATCTTATCTATCTTACATGGAGTGATCGTGGAAGTAGGTTGCTTTAGTATTATAGGTAAGACAGGTCCTTTAAGGAATCTTCTTCTCAGCTCGTGAAGTCCCGTAAAGCATTCATCCTTCGTCACTGTAACCATGCATTCACTCCTTACATATACTCATACACTCCTTCTCCAAAAATGTCTACCCTCAACCCATCAGGACCAATCCGACTTGACCCGCTTCCCAAATACCTACTCCTATCCCCTAGCGGTAAACACAATATGAGAATATAACAATTTACCACTCCTATAAGTTACGAGACATCGAAGAAATTTACAGAAATGGACAGAAAAAAACTAAGAAAAGAGTAGGCTACTCCAAGAAGAAATAAGTAAGTAAAGTATTTATTACTCGTATTTTTAACTAAGAACCGTAGTAAAGAAGAATTAACGAAAAAAAGAAAAAAGAAGATAAATTTAAGGCACAACACATATATAAACACGTGACATTTTATATAACGCAAGAAAGCAAGATCAAGTTATTTCAGAAGGATTTGTCGAATACTTTTACACATTCAGCTCATAATAAATACTCTCATAATAAATACTCTTAATATATACTCTTTCAAACAAATTTGGAGCTAAGATAACGTGTTGTCCCCAGATGACCCATATATTCCCCCCTCCCCTCCCGTCTTCCGTGCGTCGGTCCGAGAGGAATACTGGCAATAAGATTTCCCCATATCCCGCTAATTCTTCTACCCAATTTTTACGTAGTTTCATTCCATCATTTATTTCTGGTAATTTCTTGTAAGTGTATTAGTTAATTTGTTTCTTGTGTGTCTGTGTATTTTGTAAATTTGTATTCCTTTTCTAGCTTTTAGCTATTCGGATTAAACTTGATTGATTGATTGATTGATAATAAGGTGAGGCTATTTCAGTTTTCAGTTTCATTGCACTATATTTAAAGACCAAAGATACACCATTAACGTTTCTGCCAGAAAAGCACAAAAGGAGTGCTTGGCTAGGGCAGTGAAATAACCGACTTCAGCTATACAGCGAACAGAATCAACTAACTGAAAACCGTACATAAAGAACAAGACCAAAGGTGTCGATGCGATCCCAAAAATCTAAGATATGATCCAGACAATTGGGTCTCGTCTTCCGCCAGATCCAGTCTTCGCCAGGCTAATCATCAGAGAAAACTAAGTTCAGATCAGAGCCATATCTGTTTTGACGATACTGACCGAAACTTCCTGCTTTACTTCTGCCAAATTTGCGGTGTCCCCAAATTCGGGCGAACTACTAGTCCAGCAAAAAAAAAGAAAATTCAGAAATGAATCCAGCGCATCTCATTATCCCTGTAAAGAACATCTAATCAACTTTAAATAAAACTTTGACTGAAAAAAAATGCGGGTACAACCGGATTCCGGACTAATTATTTGTCCGGGTAAAAAATGATTGTCATATACGGACACATCGTCTCTTCTTACCCCTATATCTATCATCTAATCAACTTGAGTTAAAACTTTTGCTTTTAACATATTCTCGGGTTTTGGCCGGATTCCAGGTGAACTAAATGTCCGTCGAGAAAATGGTTTTCACCATCGTGTTCAACATGTCTTCTTACCTCTAAATCAAACATTTTATCAACTTCAAATGAAACTTTTACTTTTAACCAGCTTTCCGGTTTTGCCGGATTCCGGACGAACTACTTGTCCGGCGAGAAAATGATTTTCATCATCGTGTTCAGCATGTCTTCTTTACCCTAAATCAAACATATAATCAACTTCAAATGAAACTTTTAGTTTTAACAAACTTTCCGGTTTTTGCCGAATTCCGGACGAACTACTTGTCCGGGGAGAAAATGATTTTCACCTTCGTGTTCGGCATGTCTTTTTACCCCTGAATCAAACATTTAATCAACTATAAATGAAACTTTTACTTTTAACAAACTTTCCGGTTTTTGCCTGATTCCGGACGAACTACTTGTACCTAAATGATTTTCACCATCGTGCTCAGCATGTCTTCTTACCCGATAATCGACTATCACATTAGCTGTTTAAAAATACTTTGTTTGCCCCTAAATTTGAATCCCCACCCCCAAATATAGGGCTACAGAGCCCATCTACGAACTTGACCTTACCCTTGACTCAAACAATCCTCACACAAAGTTTCATCAAAATATCTCATTCCTTTCGAGAGTTATCGTGCTTACAGACGGACGGACAACTTTTGCGATGTCATAGGTATCCCTCCACTTACGCTTTGGGATCCCTAAAAAGGCCTGACTTACTCTTTTCCTCTGTTATTTGGCTCTCTTTTAGACGTGTACAGTCCCTGTTGGCATAGTCTGTGAACTGAAGTCTGTTCGTAGCAGGTCGGTGTTACTCAGGGTAGACCCGGGACGTATCGATTGAAAAGAGGCAAGGTACGGCACGAGGTATTGTAGGAGGCACTAGTACTAAAAAAAAGGCACGAAAACCAAAAGGGCCATTTCAGGCTTCAGAGTGAGGGGCAGGAACAATGTTCTAGCGTCCATTCTTTTGGCTCTGGAGTTACTCTCACTTACTTGTCGACTTTTGCTACTAGCTAATCTCCTTTTATTACGCTTGCCTCCTGGGTCATGCCGGGCCTCTTTTTAGTCGATCCCACCTGGGACTGGTTCTTGGTGGCTTCTTTGCTTGGCCGGCTGATTCTGAGCCGAAATATCAACCAGATCATTTCAGAATTCTTTAAGTTCATGATGAAAGATTCCGGTCGTTAATTGTCCTTGACGGTGGTGTTCAGGGTTCTCGCTTTCGAGGTCGTCCTCCCAAACTTAGGGAAGACAACTTCGCCGACAAGCATATCCCAACAGTCTTCACAGACTGGTGCAAGACAAATAGCAGAACAGAATATCCGTTCGCTGGTGAGGAGAGAGACTTTGAGACGGCCATCGGACCAGATGATATGGGACTAAGTCTTGGATTGGTAACGATCCTTCTTCGGGACTTTCGGCTAGACCTCTTCTTCGTCACATTAGCTGGACTGTAGAGGTGATCCTCTAGGATTTCTGTGACTGTCAAGATTTATGGCATAGGGGTTAGACCAAAGGGACCAGTACATCGTTTGCTGGTTGGAAAAATAGGCAAGAAATATTGTGATCAGCCACTGCTTTCGTGAGCACCCATGTGAGGTTGTCGACAGTAATAAGGCTAAAATCTGTCTGGACCCTCTGGACAACTTTGGACCCTCATTCTTCAAAGAGTCGTCAAGAGATAGAGGGGTTGTAAATTGTTACCAAAATTCGTACAGGGTTGCTACGGAGTGAAGTCGAGTCATACTACGCAGTGCTGAACTGTCTGCCCCTCGTATTTTTTTGGAAACAGTTTTCGAACTTTCGGATTAGTTTTGGCCTTTGCGTACTCCAGGGAACCTGGTCCATGAGGGCAGTCGTGTGGAAGATATACGAATAAGTACATCAGCTGAAAAGGCTAAAAGCTTCGGTCTTTCAGGCGGATATATTTTAAAGTTTGACCGAAAAGAGCTGAGAAGAGACAATTTAGAGTTCTTCTATTCCTTGAAAAGGAAAGAAGTGTGATAAGAGGAAAGGATATTTATTTATTGTTATTTTATCCTCCCCTCCTAAGGGGGGGGGGGGAGTAATGAAGGAATGATTTAGCGGATTCATGGTGTTTAGAATTGCAGCCAGAATCAGGATTATTTTGTCTTTAAAGTGGCCGTTAATGGTAAATTGTTTGTATAATTTAAATGTTTTTGATGAAATTAAAAAAATGTCTATGTAAAGGGCTGAGATGAGGCAATGTAGTTACCTATCACTTATTCACTTAAAGCTGCTGAAGACCCGGTGAAAATAAGTTACTTCGTTGCTCAGCTATTCACGAATAATAGATTTTATAGCCGAATTTCCCTGTGTGATTTGCGGTACCGCTATGGACTTGTACCTTTGTTGAATGCTTGACGAAAATGTTATACGAAAACTAAGCGGCCACGCAGTGAGTAACCGTCTGCGAGCTGACCACTTGCCACTGAAAAACAGCGTTTGTGTTTAGATTCAAATATTCGACGACATAGTAGAATTTGACGTTGTGAGGACGGCCGTATATATTCTGAACGCATGCTAGCGCAAATAGTGAAAAATAAAACAATCCAAATAGTGCAGTGTATTCAGTTAAAATGATACTAAAATAAGTAGCCTTTTCAGTTAAACTTTAAAGAGATGTATTGTGACGTTTGGAATAGACTATTATCTAACAAACATCGTTCGTAAGTGTCGGAAAACGAAGAACACTGTCACGGAGAGGCAGTCCCTTGGGACTAAATGAGTGAACATTTTATGCCGCTTTTCACAATCCGTAGTGCTTTCTGGCAGGGGCATCCCGAGTCTTTCTTCATTGGGGGTGGGGGGGGGCCTGGAAAAAATTGACCGAATCGGTACCTGATATTGACCAAGTTTATAATTTGTTTCTAAGACACAGTGAGTTGCCTGCAAGAAGCTATAATGTAAAAACGTGCATAGTATGTAAAAAATCAAGTCTAAAGAGAAAATTTGGAATGTTTAATGCTCTTCCACTTGTTTTTTGTTTTTTTTTTCTTCAGGAATATGCCGTCACTAGCCTTTTGTCTTTGGAAGATGTCAATTCTGCCAACAGGACTTGAAAATGTGCCGACAAAAAACGTAGTTGCTGCCAAGTGACAACGTCGTGAACGGCTGTACCCAGGGAAAATTGAAGCGCCGCAGGCAAAATTTTTCCAATCCGCCTTTTTTCTGGCAAATCTTGGCTTTTAACGTGGTTCAAGCCCCCCAATATTCCAAGCCTCAAACGCCAACTAAATGACGTACCTTTGTTCCAAATAGTGAAGACTGCTAAATGTGCCGCAGGCCAATTTTTTTGGAAACACGCATGATCAAACTGCCTGTTTGGGCTCCTAAGGCTACCTATTAAACAACAATGCTGCCTGGCGAAAAAAGGGTCCATCCAGGGTAAAAGTGGATGTACAGTACATTTATTCTGAATTTACAGGAAACAAAAATAGGCTAGTTTTCACGTCAAGAGACATGCTTATTCCTGAAGTTCTGCAATCATTAGAAGAATAAGATAAGTAATGAATGGAAACCAGCTGAAGCTACCGTTAAATGGTAAAGAGCAAGAGCTAAATAAATACCACTTAAGTTATCAAAGCTCAGTAACTGGGGTGAACCAAATAATGAATTCGTACCACTGAAAAACTATCTAAAACAAGAGCTACGAGCTCATATGGCACTTGTACGAGTAGGCTGTACAAGAAAGTAGATGAGAACGTCACAAAATACACCCGCCATCCAAAAATGCGGTTCGGAAATAGAAATAGGATATTTAGTTTCACTCATTTCTGAGCAGTTCCGGCATCGTCTCGATTGTCTGTAGCAAATGCACATGACTGTTCAAACTTTCATCCCAATAAATCCATTTGTTTGATCCCTAGACGTGCTACACGATTTCCGGTACCCACTCTATCTCAACCTACCGTGGCCGAGTCTGGTTCGGAATAAAAAAAAATCGACCACCTAAAGCATCTTCTTTTATACCATCTATCAAGTTTCACTCGAATCTGAGCATTTTTGGAAAGTTCCGGTACCCCCCCCCCCCCCCCCTCCCACCAACGTTGTCGGAGCCGGTTCGGGCCCAATCTCTGAATTCCCTGTTCCTGTCCATCAAGTTTTACTGAAATTGGAGCATAGCCTATCTGCAAGTTTCCAGTACCCCCCTACCTTGGCCGAATCCGGCCCGGACGCAAAATAACAAATCTAGGCCGCAGAAACTCGGCACTGTCGAATTTGCATCTCATTCGGTCCATCCGTTTGGTTTTTGTGCATGTCAAAAGTCCCCCCACCCCCAATTCCCCTAATCGTGGTCGCATATGGTTCGAACGCATGTTTTACATGTCGAGGCCATCGATTCGTATCACCCATAAAGTTTCACTCGAATCAGACCACTATTGACTTTTATAGAAGTCAATTTCCATATTTCTCTTCTCGTGCTCCCCAAAAAATGCTCGGATCTAGGAACGGAAGTTTCCGGGGGTATGTTGTGTCAGGTTCTTAAGTTAAGATAATTCGGGTCGCTAATATGCCTGCAAAGTTTCGTTGTCGTTTTACATCTGGAACTATTCTAACTCACGACTACCGGAATTCCAGGAAACCCCTCCAACTCCCCCCACAGAGCCCCGAAACTATCTGGCTCCTTCAATTTCATCTAGGCCTAATGCTTGTTCCATCCATTAAGTTTCGTCCCAATCCCTCTGCTTTTAGAGTTTCTCGATCCCCCCCCCCCCCCTCCATCCCCACAGGTATCGGACCCGACCCGGACGTGACACTGAACGTCCGAGGCGATAGCTCACCAGACAAGTTTCATTCAAATCCGATCACCCGTTCAAAAGTTATGCACGCCACTAGATTCCGGACTCCCCATCCACCCACTCCCCCCACGATGGTCGGGTCGGGGAAACGGATGTTCTCAAGTCAATGTGTTCGGATCCCTGACATACCTGCCAAGTTTCATCGCCCTAGGACATCAGGAAGTATGCCGAACTCGCGGGATCGCTAGAAATCCGGACCCCGACCCCAACTCCCCCACAGTGCTCTGATCCGGTCCGGTTATGTCAGTGACGTGTCTAGGACTTGTTCTTGTTTTTCCCACCAAGTTTCATCCCGATCCCTCCACTCTAAGCGTTTCTCAAAATTTCCGGTTCCCTCCTCCAACTCCCCCCAGTGTCATCGGGTCCGGCCCGGATTTAAAGTGAGATGTCTGAGACACGAGGTCATCCTAAATATAAAATTTCATCAAGATCCGATCACCCGTTCAAAAGTTATACACGCAACTAGATTCCGGACTCCCCATCCATCCACTCCCCCCAGTATGGTCGGATTGGGGAAACGTCTGTTCTCAAGTGAACCTGTTCGGGTCCCTGACATACCTGCCAAGTTTCATCGCCCTAGCACATCAGGAAGTATGCCGAACTCGCGGGATCGCTAGAAATCCGGACCCCCCCCCCCCAACTCCCCCAGAGTGCCTGGATCTGGTCCGCTTATATCAATGACATATCTAGGACCTGTGCTTGTTCTTCCCACCAAGTTTCATCCCGATCCCTCCAATCTAAGCGTTTCTCAAGATTTCCGGTTCCCTCCTCCAACTCCCCCCAGTGTCATCGGATCCGGTCCGGATTTATAGTGGGACGTCTGAGACACGAGGTCATCCTAAATATAAAATTTCATCAAGATCCGATGACTTGTTCGCAAGATAAAAATACCTCAAATTTTGGCTTCCCCCTCCCTCCACTCCCCCCCCCCCCAGATGGTCGAATTGGGGAATTGACGATTTCCTATTTAATCTGGTCGGGTCCCAGAGATGCCTGTCAATTTCCATCGTCCCAGCACATCAGGAAGCACGGAACTCGCGGGATCACTATTATTTCGGACTTCTCCCTATAAATTCGGACTTCTCTCCCCCCCCCCCCAACTCCCCCAAAGTGAGCGGATCCGTTCCGGTTATATCAGCCATGTATTTAGGACTTGTGCTTGTACTTTCCACCAAGTTTCATCCGGATCCCTCCACTCTAAGTGTTTTTCAAGATTTCCGGTTTCCCCCTTCAACTCCCCCCAATGTCACCGGATCCGGTTTGGATTTAAAATGGAGGGTCTGAGACACGAGTTCCTTCCATATATCAAGTTTCATTAAGATCCGATAACCCGTTCGTAAGCTAAAAATATCTAATTTTTCCTCATTTTTCCGGATTCCCCCTCCCTCCACTCCCCTCCAGATGGTCGGATCGGGGAAGCGAGTATTTCTAATTTAATCTGGTCCAGTTCCTGGTATGCCTGCCAAGTTTCATCGTCCTAGCTTATCTGGAAGTGCCCGAACTAGCAAAACCGGGACCGACAGACCGACTGACGGACAGAAATTACAATCGCTATATGGCACTTGAGTAAGCTCAAGTGCCATAAAAATAAAGTGCAGATCGAGAGCGGTATAACGACAGAATTTCGGAATGAAATAAAACTCTTGGTAGAACCACCTAACAAAACCGAATATGGTAAGTCTGGTAACAGATGCGGACCAAAATAAATCAGGTGAATTACCGAATTCGGTAACGAATTAGAGCCAAATGAATCTGATTAATCATCGAATTATGAATGGATTAACCGAATGCGATAGAACAGATACGGACTTGAGAAAATTTCGGTCAACAAGTTGGATGAATTGTCGACAAAACTTGGATGAATTGTCGATTCGGTCACAAATCATAACCAAATAAATCTGATTAATGACCGGATTATGAAATTGCCTGCAGAGTGTGATAGAACATATGGATTTGAGAAAACCCGGTGAACAATGGAATTCGCTAACGAGTGTAACCAAATAAATACGTTAATCAACCGAATTTACGTAGGGACGTACCGAATGCGGTGAAATCGACTCGGACTGAACAAAACATTGATGAATTGTCGAATTCGGTCACGAATTCATAACCAAATGAATCTGATTAATGACCGAATTATGAAATGAACTGACCGAATGCGATAGAACAGATAAGGACTTGAGAAAAGTCCGGTGAACCACCGAATTCGCTAATGAGTGTGACCAGATAAATATGTTAGACATAGACATAGACATAGACATTTTTTTAATTTCATCAAAAACACATAAATTAAGCAAACAATTTACGATTAACGGCCACTTTTAAGACAAAAAAATCCTGATTGTGGCCGTAATTCTAACCACCATGAATCCACTATATCATTCCCTTATTACCTTGGGTTGGGGGGGGGGATATTTTTTTTTTTTTTTTTAAATAAATACCCTTTCCTCCTATCACACTTCTT